>VDFB02193867.1:559244414-559398027 GCA_007258455.2 Sequoia sempervirens
GTATCTTTGTAGATCCATCCTGTTATATCAGCAAGGTCCTCCTTACTCATATCCCCCCATTTGATAAAAAAAAAATTGGTGGAACCTTGAAGGTCTCCTTGAATTCCATTCTGAAAACATAGCCGACCATATGCCTTTGGAGGCTTGGGTATTGTTGCTATGCTATATGATGTATGTAGTTTGAACTCTCCACAACCAAGATCCTGGATTTTGATAGTGGATTCAGCCTTAGGGTTTGCGGAAGGGGGTGAGGTAGCAGAAGACGTGGGTGGAGCTGATGTGGAAGGTGATATGAGTGTAGATGGGTCGATGTAGTTGGATGACGAGGAGCTAGGTGCTTCTTAGTTAATAGGCACTCAATTTTCAGAAATACCCCTTAGATTGTTACAATATTGGAAAGGATCAGGGTCCCCATATATGGAAATTTTTGTGCTGTCAAATGGAAACTTTAGGCATTGGTGATATGTGGATGGCATAACTTTTAAGGCATGAATCTAGGGATGACTGAGCAAGATGTTATATGGTAGTTCTAAATATAGGACTTGATAGGTTGTGTCCACAATGACTAGTCCCACTCTGATGGGTAGATAGATAACGCCACGTGAGGAGCATTCTTCATCATCATATGCTTTTATCACCATGCTCTTTGTCGGGTCCACACATGCATCAGAGAACCCCAGAGCCTTGACCACTTTGAGGGAGCATATGTTCAATTCTGCTCTACCATCTACTAAAACCCATCTAACTTTGTGCTTATGGACAAAATTTTCTATGTGAAATGCATCATTGTGGTTGGTCTTGGATGATGAGTAGTCTTGATCTAAGAAGGTGACATGGTGAGGCATGGTGAGATATCCCACCATGGTTTCAAACTGGTCGACATCAATGTCCTTGGAGATTGATGACTCTTTTAGGGTTTTATCTAGTATGTCTTTGTGCGTAGGAGAGATACGAAGTAGCTCAAGTATAGAGATTTGCGCAGGGGTTTTTCCCAATTGGTCGATGAGGTTGAACTAACTTTTGGGTTGTCCTTGTTTTGTGGCCGAGAAAGGTTTTGGTTGGTTAGTGGATGGGCCAGGTATGGTGATCTTGGGTTGTCTTGGAGGAGGAGGACCAGCTATGGTGACCTTGCCACTACGAGTAGTAGCATTAAAATGAGGTGCTCTCTTGACCATAATGGTATTAATGTATTCCTCATTGGTTTAGACATTATTTATAATAGGTCTGCCCGAATAGTCATATTTAGTGTGAGTAAAACTAGCATGATTATTGTTTGTCTTTGGACCTGATGTAGAAGCCTTATGAGAACCATGGTCCTACAATGGATTTTTGTGGATAGTATGATCTGACTTAGATGCAAATTGTTGTCCACTGACCTCGATGACACAACTTTTGATAAGGTCTTGTATCAGATTTTTCAGTTGTTGATAGTTAGAGGTTGTATGTCCTTTTGCTTGATGATACTCACAAAATGTATTATCATTCCACCATGCCAGTTTGAATTGTCTTGGGTCGTATGATTTGGGTTCTTGAAGCATGATGACCCCATTCTGGATGCATTTCTTGAGGACTTCTTCAATGGATTCCCCCAAGGGAGTGTATGTGCGACCCCTGGGGAATTGTCTTATTTGATGATATTGTCCTTGATTATTTTGGTTGCCTTGCTTGTTTAAAGGTACATGGGTAGGGGGTGTTGATATCACTGTTGGTGTGTTTTGTGGTTGAACCCCCTTTAGAGCTAACACAGGACCCATAGTGTTCACTGCCTTGGCGTCGACGATGCCATTATTGGTGACATGTTTATTCTTAGCCCAATACTTATTCTTGTCAGTGGGAGGATTTGAACTTGCATTTGTGTTTTTGAGACCATATTTTAATCTTCCCTTAGCAATAAGAGCTTTCTCAAGTTGGACGCCTTGTTCGACTAGGTCCGCGAAGGTTGTACAACAATGAACTTGCAATCCATTTCTTAATGGGTCTAGAAGTGTTTGTACAAACATATCAACCTTCTCCTTTTCAGGTATGTCTATGTGGTAGCAGCTTGCTAAGCCTCTCCATCATTGGAAAAATGGGATAAAAGTTTCACCAACGTCTTCTTGTGTAAGTGTGCATAAGCTAGTAATGGAGGTGTCTGTGTCAATGTTATAGGCATAATTTTGTATAATTTTTCCTACAATTTATTTCCATGTTTTTATCCCCTTTCCTTGAATTCCATTCTAAAACATGGCTGACCATATGCCTTTGGAGGCTTGGGTATTGTTGCTATGCTATATGATGTATGTAGTTTGACCTTCCAAAGCCAAGATCTTGGATCTTGATAGTTGATTCAACCTTAGGGTTTGTGAAAGGTGATGTAGCGAAGATGTGGGTGGAGCTGATGTGGAAGGTGATATGAGTGTGGATGGGTTGATGTAGTTGGATGATGAGGAGCTGGGTGCATCTTGGTTAATAGTCACTCTATTTTCAGAAATACCCCTTAGATTGGTACAATATTGGAAAGGATCGGGGTCCCCATATATGGTAATTTTTGTGCTGTCAAATGGAAACTTTAGGAATTGGTGATATGTCGATGGGATGACTTTTAAGGCATGAATCCAGGGACGGTCGAGCAAGATGTTATATGGTAGTTCTAAATACAGGACTTGATAGGTTGTGTCCACAATGACTGATCCCACTCTGATGGGTAGAGAGATAACGCCACATGAGGAGAGTTCTTCATCATCATATGCTTTTATCACTATGCCCTTTGTCGGGTCCACACATGCATCAGAGAACCCCAGAGCCTTGACCTCTTTGAGGGAGCATATGTTCAATCCTACTCTGCCATATACTAAAACCCATCTAACTTTGTGCTTATGGACAAAAGTTTCTATGTGCAATGCATCATTATGGTTGGTCTTGGGTGATGAGTAGTCTTGATCTGAGAAGGTGACATGGTGAGGCATGGTGAGGTATCCCACCATGGTTTCAAACTGGTCGACATCAATGTCCTTGGGGACTAATGACTCTTGTAGGGTTTTATCTAGTATTTATTTGTGCATGGAAGAGATATGAAGTGGCTCAAGTATGGAGATTTGTGTGGGGGTTTTTCCTAGCTGGTCGATAAGGTTGAATTGACTTTTGGGTTGGCCTTGCTTTATGGCCGAGACATGTTTTGGTTGGTTAGCAGATGGGCCAGGTATGGTGAGCTTTGGTTTTCTAGCGGGAGGAGGACCAGCTATGGTGACCTTGCCACTATGAGTAGTAGCATTACAATGAGGTGCTCTCTTGACCGTAATGGTATTAATGTATTCCTCATTGGTTCAGACATTATTTATAATAGGTCCGCCTTAATAGTCATATTTAGCATGAGCAAAACTTTCTTGATTATTGTTTGTCTTTGGACCTGACATAGAAGCCTTATGAGAACCATGGTCCTACAATGGATTTTTGTGGATAGTATGATCTGAGTTAGATGCAAATTGTTGTCCACCGACCTCGATGACATGACTTTCAATAAGGTCTTGTATCAGATTTTTTAGTTGTTGATAGTTAGAGGTTGTATGTCTTGTTGCTCGATGATACTCAGAAAATGCATTATCATTCCACCATGCCAATTTGAATTGTCTTGGGTCATATGATTTGGGTTCTTGAAGTGTGATGACCCCATTCTGGAGGCATTTCTTGAGGACTTCTTCAATGGGTTCCCCCAAGGGAGTGTATGTGCGATGACTGGGGAATTGTCTTATTTGACGATATTGTCCTTGATTATTTTGGCTGCCTTGGTTGTTGGAAGGTGCATGGGTAGGGGGTGTCGATATCACTGTTGGTGTGTTTTGCGGTTGAACCCCCTTTAGAGCTAATACAAGACCCATAGTGTCACTCCCTTGGCGTCAACAATGCCATCATTGGTGACATGTTTATTCTTAGCCCAGTACTTATTCCTGTTAGCGGGAGAATTTGGACTTGCATTTGTGTTTTTGGGACCATATTTTAATCTTCCCTTAGCAATAAGAGCTTTCTCAAGTTGGACACCTCATTCAACTAGGTCTGCAAAGGTTGTACAACAATGAACTCGCAAGCCATTTCTCAATGGGTCTAGAAGTGTTTGTACAAACATGTCAACCTTCTCCTTTTCAGGTATGTCTATGTGGAAATGGATTGCTAAGCCTCTCCATCATTGGAAAAATGGGATAAAAGTTTCACCAACGTCTTCTTGTGTAAGTGTGCATAAGCTAGTAATGGAGGTGTCTGTGTCAATGTTATAGGCATAATTTTTTATATATTTTCCTACAAGTTCTTTCCATGTTTTAATCCCCTTAAAAGTGGAGAACCATTCAAGTGTGGGTCCTATTAGACTTTTGGAGAATAGTCTCATCAAGTAAGTGTGTTCATATATGATGTCCATACAGTTGGTTGTGAATTCTTGAATGTGTTCAATAGGATTCGTCTTGCCCTTGTATTTGGTGAAGTTTGGGGCCACATATCTAGGAGGAAATGGCGGCATATATAAGGTTGTGTCAAAAGGATACGGACATAGGTCATATGACATTGGTGGTGTTTTGTTGGATGGTTGCATGTTTTCCATCTGTTTTTGGAGGTCTTCCATCCTGGCTGTCAAGGCATTTGTTATGGGATTATTGATTGCATCACACATGGGAGTGATGTGTATCCCCTAAATCCCTGTTGATTGTGATAGCATGTTCGAATTTGGATGTGACATTTGTTGCTGTGACATGTATGACATGTCTTGGTTTGGTAGTTGTTGGTATTGCCAATTTTGATGAGGAGTGTGTTGTGTGTGGATCTGAGATGAATATGTGGGGATGTGTGATCCAGCCATATTTGTTGATATTTGGGGAATCTGGTAACCTTGACTATTTTGGTGCCCAAGGGTATTCATTTGTTGCATCATTTAAGTGCCTTGTCCATATTAGAAGAATTGTCCATGTGGGATTTTGGTATTCTATCCTTGGAATTGTCCATACGGGATTTTGGTATTATGGCCTTGGAATTTTCCATGCGGGATGTTGGTATTATGGCCTTGGAATTTTCCATGTGGAATGTTGGTATTATGGCCTTGGAATTGCCCATGCAGGATGTTGGTATTTTGTCCTTGTGGGGCATTGATGTTTAATTGTGATGACATGTTAATGTTTGGTTGGGAACCTCTAATAAGCATACATCATTTAGTTCCTCCAAAGGGGTTGAATGAGGTTCCAACATAAGGATTTGATGATGATGTTCCTACGGTCATAGATGAAGTCCCAAATATGGGGTTTGAGGTACTTTCCCCCATTGGTGTAGGCCCTAGGGTAGTTCCCCCTATTTGTGAAGATGTCATTATCATTGCGGGCATGGACTGTGATATTGTTTGTGGCCTGGTGGGTGTTCCTCTGATAGATGTTACATTGATTGAGTTGGAGGTGTTTTGATTTATGGTGCCACTAGGTGTAACATTGATGGTGTTTGTAGGAATTTGTGTGGTGACAATAGTGTTATCATTGGGGGCATTATTCATGTTTTTGAGACCATATTTTAATCTTCCCTTAGCAATAAGAGCTTTCTCAAGTTGGACGCCTTGTTCGACTAGGTCCGCGAAGGTTGTACAACAATGAACTTGCAATCCATTTCTTAATGGGTCTAGAAGTGTTTGTACAAACATATCAACCTTCTCCTTTTCAGGTATGTCTATGTGGTATCAGCTTGCTAAGCCTCTCCATCATTGGAAAAATGGGATAAAAGTTTCACCAACGTCTTCTTGTGTAAGTGTGCATAAGCTAGTAATGGAGGTGTCTGTGTCAATGTTATAGGCATAATTTTGTATAATTTTTCCTACAATTTATTTCCATGTTTTTATCCCCTTTCCTTGAATTCCATTCTAAAACATGGCTGACCATATGCCTTTGGAGGCTTGGGTATTGTTGCTATGCTATATGATGTATGTAGTTTGACCTCTCCAAAGCCAAGATCTTGGATCTTGATAGTTGATTCAACCTTAGGGTTTGTGAAAGGGGGTGATGTAGCAGAAGATGTGGGTGGAGCTGATGTGGAAGGTGATATGAGTGTGGATGGGTCGATGTAGTTGGATGATGAGGAGCTGGGTGCATCTTGGTTAATAGTCACTCGATTTTCAGAAATACCCCTTAGATTGGTACAATATTGGAAAGGATCGGGGTCCCCATATATGGTAATTTTTGTGCTGTCAAATGGAAACTTTAGGAATTGGTGATATGTCGATGGGACGACTTTTAAGGCATGAATCCAGGGACGGTCGAGCAAGATGTTATATGGTAGTTCTAAATACAGGACTTGATAGGTTGTGTCCACAATGACTGATCCCACTCTGATGGGTAGAGAGATAACGCCACATGAGGAGAGTTCTTCATCATCATATGCTTTTATCACTATGCCCTTTGTCGGGTCCACACATGCATCAGAGAACCCCAGAGCCTTGACCTCTTTGAGGGAGCATATGTTCAATCCTACTCTGCCATATACTAAAACCCATCTAACTTTGTGCTTATGGACAAAAGTTTCTATGTGCAATGCATCATTATGGTTGGTCTTGGGTGATGAGTAGTCTTGATCTGAGAAGGTGACATGGTGAGGCATGGTGAGGTATCCCACCATGGTTTCAAACTGGTCGACATCAATGTCCTTGGGGACTGATGACTCTTGTAGGGTTTTATCTAGTATTTATTTGTGCATGGAAGAGATATGAAGTGGCTCAAGTATGGAGATTTTTGCGGGGGTTTTTCCTAGCTGGTCGATAAGGTTGAATTGACTTTTGGGTTGGCCTTGCTTTATGGCCGAGACATGTTTTGGTTGGTTAGCAGATGGGCCAGGTATGGTGAGCTTTGGTTTTCTAGCGGGAGGAGGACCAGCTATGGTGACCTTGCCACTATGAGTAGTAGCATTACAATGAGGTGCTCTCTTGACCGTAATGGTATTAATGTATTCCTCATTGGTTCAGACATTATTTATAATAGGTCCGCCTTAATAGTCATATTTAGCATGAGCAAAACTTGCTTGATTATTGTTTGTCTTTGGACCTGACATAGAAGCCTTATGAGAACCATGGTCCTACAATGGATTTTTGTGGATAGTATGATCTGAGTTAGATGCAAATTGTTGTCCACCGACCTCGATGACATGACTTTCAATAAGGTCTTGTATCAGATTTTTTAGTTGTTGATAGTTAGAGGTTGTATGTCTTGTTGCTCGATGATACTCAGAAAATGCATTATCATTCCACCATGCCAGTTTGAATTGTCTTGGGTCATATGATTTGGGTTCTTGAAGTGTGATGACCCCATTCTGGAGGCATTTCTTGAGGACTTCTTCAATGGGTTCCCCCAAGGGAGTGTATGTGCGATGACTGGGGAATTGTCTTATTTGACGATATTGTCCTTGATTATTTTGGCTGCCTTGGTTGTTGGAAGGTGCATGGGTAGGGGGTGTCGATATCACTGTTGGTGTGTTTTGCGGTTGAACCCCCTTTAGAGCTAATACAAGACCCATAGTGTCACTCCCTTGGCGTCAACAATGCCATCATTGGTGACATGTTTATTCTTAGCCCAATACTTATTCCTGTTAGCGGGAGAATTTGGACTTGCATTTGTGTTTTTGGGACCATATTTTAATCTTCCCTTAGCAATAAGAGCTTTCTCAAGTTGGACACCTCATTCAACTAGGTCTGCAAAGGTTGTACAACAATGAACTCGCAAGCCATTTCTCAATGGGTCTAGAAGTGTTTGTACAAACATGTCAACCTTTCCTTTTCAGGTATGTCTATGTGGAAATGGATTGCTAAGCCTCCATCATTGGAAAAATGGGATAAAAGTTTCACCAACGCCTTCTTGTGTAAGTGTGCATAAGCTAGTAATGGAGGTGTCTGTGTCAATGTTATAGGCATAATTTTTATATATTTTCCTACAAGTTCTTCCATGTTTTAATCCCTTAAAAGTGGAGAACCATTCAAGTGTGGGTCCCATTAGACTTTGGAGAATAGTCTCATCAAGTGTGTTCATATATGATGTCCATACAGTTGGTTGTGAATTCTTGAATGTGTTCAATAGGATTCGTCTTGCCCTTGTATTTGGTGAAGTTTGGGGCCACATATCTAGGAGGAAATGGCGGCATATATAAGGTTGTGTCAAAAGGATACGGACATAGGTCATATGACATTGGTGGTGTTTTGTTGGATGGTTGCATGTTTTCCATCTGTTTTTGGAGGTCTTCCATCCTGGCTGTCAAGGCATTTGTTATGGGATTATTGATTGCATCACACATGGGAGTGATGTGTATCCCCTAAATCCCTGTTGATTGTGATAGCATGTTCGAATTTGGATGTGACATTTGTTGCTGTGACATGTATGACATGTCTTGGTTTGGTAGTTGTTGGTATTGCCAATTTTGATGAGGAGTGTGTTGTGTGTGGATCTGAGATGAATATGTGGGGATGTGTGATCCAGCCATATTTGTTGATATTTGGGGAATCTGGTAACCTTGACTATTTTGGTGCCCAAGGGTATTCATTTGTTGCATCATTTAAGTGCCTTGTCCATATTAGAAGAATTGTCCATGTGGGATTTTGGTATTCTATCCTTGGAATTGTCCATACGGGATTTTGGTATTATGGCCTTGGAATTTTCCATGCGGGATGTTGGTATTATGGCCTTGGAATTTTCCATGTGGAATGTTGGTATTATGGCCTTGGAATTGCCCATGCAGGATGTTGGTATTTTTTCCTTGTGAGGCATTGATGTTTAATTGTGATGACATGTTAATGTTTGGTTGGGAACCTCTAATAAGCATACATCATTTAGTTCCTCCAAAGGGGTTGAATGAGGTTCCAACATAAGGATTTGATGATGATGTTCCTACGGTCATAGATGAAGTCCCAAATATGGGGTTTGAGGTACTTTCCCCCATTGGTGTAGGCCCTAGGGTAGTTCCCCCTATTTGTGAAGATGTCATTATCATTGCGGGCATGGACTGTGATATTGTTTGTGGCCTGGTGGGTGTTCCTCTGATAGATGTTACATTGATTGAGTTGGAGGTGTTTTGATTTATGGTGCCACTAGGTGTAACATTGATGGTGTTTGTAGGAATTTGTGTGGTGACAACAGTGTTATCATTGGGGGCATTATTCATGTTTTTGAGACCATATTTTAATCTTCCCTTAGCAATAAGAGCTTTCTCAAGTTGGACGCCTTGTTCGACTATGTCCGCGAAGGTTGTACAACAATGAACTTGCAATCCATTTCTTAATGGGTCTAGAAGTGTTTGTACAAACATATCAACCTTCTCCTTTTCAGGTATGTCTATGTGGTAGCAGCTTGCTAAGCCTCTCCATCATTGGAAAAATGGGATAAAAGTTTCACCAACGTCTTCTTGTGTAAGTGTGCATAAGCTAGTAATGGAGGTGTCTGTGTCAATGTTATAGGCATAATTTTGTATAATTTTTCCTACAATTTATTTCCATGTTTTTATCCCCTTTCCTTGAATTCCATTCTAAAACATGGCTGACCATATGCCTTTGGAGGCTTGGGTATTGTTGCTATGCTATATGATGTATGTAGTTTGACCTCTCCAAAGCCAAGATCTTGGATCTTGATAGTTGATTCAACCTTAGGGTTTGTGAAAGGGGGTGATGTAGCAGAAGATGTGGGTGGAGCTGATGTGGAAGGTGATATGAGTGTGGATGGGTCGATGTAGTTGGATGATGAGGAGCTGGGTGCATCTTGGTTAATAGTCACTCGATTTTCAGAAATACCCCTTAGATTGGTACAATATTGGAAAGGATCGGGGTCCCCATATATGGTAATTTTTGTATTGTCAAATGGAAACTTTAGGAATTGGTGATATGTCGATGGGATGACTTTTAAGGCATGAATCCAGGGATGGTCGAGCAAGATGTTATATGGTAGTTCTAAATACAGGACTTGATAGGTTGTGTCCACAATGACTGATCCCACTCTGATGGGTAGAGAGATAACGCCACATGAGGAGAGTTCTTCATCATCATATGCTTTTATCACTATGCCCTTTGTCGGGTCCACACATGCATCAGAGAACCCCAGAGCCTTGACCTCTTTGAGGGAGCATATGTTCAATCCTACTCTGCCATATACTAAAACCCATCTAACTTTGTGCTTATGGACAAAAGTTTCTATGTGCAATGCATCATTATGGTTGGTCTTGGGTGATGAGTAGTCTTGATCTGAGAAGGTGACATGGTGAGGCATGGTGAGGTATCCCACCATGGTTTCAAACTGGTCGACATCAATGTCCTTGGGGACTGATGACTCTTGTAGGGTTTTATCTAGTATTTATTTGTGCATGGAAGAGATATGAAGTGGCTCAAGTATGGAGATTTTGCGGGGGTTTTTCCTAGCTGGTCGATAAGGTTGAATTGACTTTTGGGTTGGCCTTGCTTTATGGCCGAGACATGTTTTGGTTGGTTAGCAGATGGGCCAGGTATGGTGAGCTTTGGTTTTCTAGCGGGAGGAGGACTAGCTATGGTGACCTTGCCACTATGAGTAGTAGCATTACAATGAGGTGCTCTCTTGACCGTAATGGTATTAATGTATTCCTTCATTGGTTCAGACATTATTTATAATAGGTCCGCCTTAATAGTCATATTTAGCATGAGCAAAACTTGCTTGATTATTGTTTGTCTTTGGACCTGACATAGAAGCCTTATGAGAACCATGGTCCTACAATGGATTTTTGTGGATAGTATGATCTGAGTTAGATGCAAATTGTTGTCCACCGACCTCGATGACATGACTTTCAATAAGGTCTTGTATCAGATTTTTTAGTTGTTGATAGTTAGAGGTTGTATGTCTTGTTGCTCGATGATACTCAGAAAATGCATTATCATTCCACCATGCCAGTTTGAATTGTCTTGGGTCATATGATTTGGGTTCTTGAAGTGTGATGACCCCATTCTGGAGGCATTTCTTGAGGACTTCTTCAATGGGTTCCCCCAAGGGAGTGTATGTGCGATGACTGGGGAATTTCTTATTTGACGATATTGTCCTTGATTATTTTGGCTGCCTTGGTTGTTGGAAGGTGCATGGGTAGGGGGTGTCGATATCACTGTTGGTGTGTTTTGCGGTTGAACCCCCTTTAGAGCTAATACAAGACCCATAGTGTCACTCCCTTGGCGTCAACAATGCCATCATTGGTGACATGTTTATTCTTAGCCCAGTACTTATTCCTGTTAGCGGGAGAATTTGGACTTGCATTTGTGTTTTTGGGACCATATTTTAATCTTCCCTTAGCAATAAGAGCTTTCTCAAGTTGGACACCTCATTCAACTAGGTCTGCAAAGGTTGTACAACAATGAACTCGCAAGCCATTTCTCAATGGGTCTAGAAGTGTTTGTACAAACATGTCAACCTTCTCCTTTTCAGGTATGTCTATGTGGAAATGGATTGCTAAGCCTCTCCATCATTGGAAAAATGGGATAAAAGTTTCACCAACGTCTTCTTGTGTAAGTGTGCATAAGCTAGTAATGGAGGTGTCTGTGTCAATGTTATAGGCATAATTTTTTATATATTTTCCTACAAGTTCTTTCCATGTTTTAATCCCCTTAAAAGTGGAGAACCATTCAAGTGTGGGTCCTATTAGACTTTTGGAGAATAGTCTCATCAAGTAAGTGTGTTCATATATGATGTCCATACAGTTGGTTGTGAATTCTTGAATGTGTTCAATAGGATTCGTCTTGCCCTTGTATTTGGTGAAGTTTGGGGCCACATATCTAGGAGGAAATGGCGGCATATATAAGGTTGTGTCAAAAGGATACGGACATAGGTCATATGACATTGGTGGTGTTTTGTTGGATGGTTGCATGTTTTCCATCTGTTTTTGGAGGTCTTCCATCCTGGCTGTCAAGGCATTTGTTATGGGATTATTGATTGCATCACACATGGGAGTGATGTGTATCCCCTAAATCCCTGTTGATTGTGATAGCATGTTCGAATTTGGATGTGACATTTGTTGCTGTGACATGTATGACATGTCTTGGTTTGGTAGTTGTTGGTATTGCCAATTTTGATGAGGAGTGTGTTGTGTGTGGATCTAAGATGAATATGTGGGGATGTGTGATCCAACCATATTTGTTGATATTTGGGGAATCTGGTAACCTTGACTATTTTGGTGCCCAAGGGTATTCATTTGTTGCATCATTTAAGTGCCTTGTCCATATTAGAAGAATTGTCCATGTGGGATTTTGGTATTCTATCCTTGGAATTGTCCATACGGGATTTTGGTATTATGGCCTTGGAATTTTCCATGCGGGATGTTGGTATTATGGCCTTGGAATTTTCCATGTGGAATGTTGGTATTATGGCCTTGGAATTGCCCATGCAGGATGTTGGTATTTTGTCCTTGTGGGGCATTGATGTTTAATTGTGATGACATGTTAATGTTTGGTTGGGAACCTCTAATAAGCATACATCATTTAGTTCCTCCAAAGGGGTTGAATGAGGTTCCAACATAAGGATTTGATGATGATGTTCCTACGGTCATAGATGAAGTCCCAAATATGGGGTTTGAGGTACTTTCCCCCATTGGTGTAGGCCCTAGGGTAGTTCCCCCTATTTGTGAAGATGTCATTATCATTGCGGGCATGGACTGTGATATTGTTTGTGGCCTGGTGGGTGTTCCTCTGATAGATGTTACATTGATTGAGTTGGAGGTGTTTTGATTTATGGTGCCACTAGGTGTAACATTGATGGTGTTTGTAGGAATTTGTGTGGTGACAACAGTGTTATCATTGGGGGCATTATTCATGTTTTGTTGAGGTGTCATGTTGTCCAGAGGAGAAGGTCTTATAGTATTAATGTCAAATCCTCTTGGTAGTTTTGCCCCTTGGTCTAGGAGCATAGCAAGGTATCTGTCAGCATTGTTCAAGACCAAGTCTTCTACAAATGAAGCTATGTCAGGATCTTGGGCTGTAGCCTCTAAATCCTTAGTGGATACTTGTCCATTGTGGTCTCTTTGTATGAATGGTTCAAATGGATTTCGAGAGGATGTTGGTAGGTTCACAGGATGTATGTTTGTGTTGGTAAATGGATCATTAAAAGTCATGTCTTGGTTCATATCATAGGTGTTGGTGTTGATGTTGGTATTGAAGTCTTGTCCAAATTTTGCCATTTGTCTTTTCTTTCTTTGAAGTCTAGTTTCGACCATAAAAGAGAATTGCTCAAATGAGGATGATGATTATGACAACTATTCTATGTTTTTCGTGTTTTTGTGATAAGGATGACAATGCAAGGTAATTATGAAATTTTCTAAGGAAATGAGGGATGCAAGATGACAAGATCGCCAAAGAAAGATGTCAAAGGTTAAGGCATAAAATATGTAAAAGTATGGACTAGGAGGAATGTGACTCAGAGAAAGGGTTACCTAACCATTCTAAGCTTAATCTATGTCTTAATTTTAGTTATCAAAGGACTTGTTTAAAGGGACTAAGGGACAATGCCAAAATGACTAGTGAGTTTTACTAGCTAGACTATTGAGTTGGAAATTCTCACAAAAAGGGCAATGACTGAAAAAGGATATCATTGATTAAGTCCCAAGATAACCTACTCTTGAAGGCAATGATTTTCCAAATTGTGATGAGGTGGCCTAATCCAAAGTCTAAGGACAAGTCTAGGTAGGAAAGGATGATTATGAAGCCTAGGGAATGCAAATAACATTAATAATGTTGAAACTAAGGTAAAAATGCAAGCTAATGGTTGGATGATGAGAATTTTGAGCAATTTCAGTTTTGGTTTCTAACAAAGACTTCTAGAAAAGATGTTGAACAATAGGCAAAGTTTGTTGGATTCGAATTCACTTTTGTGGTATTTTGATGGAAATTCAAAATTGTCTAGAGTTGATGGTCTCGTTTCCCGATTTGTGATTGTTGTGTATATTGTTTGAGAATCTAGAAAACACTTGAAAAGCATGATGTTTTGATGTAAGAAAACACACATAAGAAAAACACGATCCTAATAGGCCAATAGGCCCAAGGTTTGCATACTTGATATAGCCCACCGATATACCCCGGATTGGTGCTAAACACCTTTCCTTTTCGAGAGCGGATAGCTTAGAATTTTGGTGGCATTGGCCCCCCTCCACAGCTCGTTAATGTCATTTGAGCACACCAAATTTGAATTCTTGGGTAATGACTTCCCAAGAACTACTATCTCTACTCAAGGGGATCAATAGTGAGTGTCTTCAGGCATGATACTATACCCTACACTATACCAAGCAATGACCAAAGAATGGTTGGACACTAAAACAAAAAGTGTTTAATTTGGGCATTCCATTCGTAGGGCATGATCCATGCGGCGAGAGTCCCCCTTCGGATCCATCTTGTCAGAACCATACATGTGACTCTTGGGCTGTCCCCAACAATCCACTTTTATATACTAGCTGGGAGTCCCTTGGTGTCAGGGTGCTACTGGTTTGAGTTGTCATGGGGTGAGTACTTTTTCCCACTATAATAGGCCCAAGTTCTAGAGTTAGTAACCATTTCTCTTACACCCAAGATCGCTTGAAAGCACAAGGGGAGAGGATACTTCAATTACTAATTCATGAGGGTAATAAAAAAAGAAGAAGAATGGGTCTGGTTTTTTGATCACCGAGCTTTCACAAGGTGAGAGCATACTCACCTACCATTTTACAAACACAGTCATGCAAATTATAAAACATTGTTCTTTTTAATTGCACTAAAAGTAAGTGTGTACTAATCTAAGAAAAATAAAGACATAATGTTTTAGTGTTTATTCTTTGACATTCGAACCTGCAAGACCCCAAGTTAGAAGTTTGAATTTTTTTCCTTTGACCCACGAAAAGTAATTGCCAAATGCTACAAACAAATATTAGTAAGAAAAAACATTAAATGAAAACAACAAACTAAAATAGTGATAACTTCCTCAAAACTAAGCAAAATTTTAAATTGTAGATATCTATGGAAAGCTAAGACATAGACCTTCAAAACCCATAAAATGTTTTGCAAAATCCTGCAAGACAAAAGTGTTATAAACAAAAAAAGATTTAGGTTTTAACAACTTAAAACTTAAAAAAAACTGCGATCACTAAAATGGCCATAACTTTCTCAAATCTTAACGAAATTTGAAACCATTTGAAGTTCTAGAAAGTTGAAAATGAGATCTAAAAAACCAATTTTTTTTTAAAATATCATATTCGCCCATTTTTCTATACTCAAAAGAAGGTGACGGGTTTTAATAACTAAAGCTTAAAAAACTACGATCACTCAAATGGCCATAACTTCCTCAAATCGTAACGAAATTTGAAACCGTTTGAAGTTATGGAAAGCTGAAAACGAGATCTAAAAAATGCAAAAAAAAATAAATCTATTTTGACCATTTTTCTATGCTCAAAAGAAGGTGACGGGATTTCGTATGACTTCTTGGCTGTAACCTGCAAAACAATGAAAACAAACAAGAAAACACACAAAATTTTCTACAAATGTAATCTATTCACGTCAGGTTCACCAATGTAACTATGGGTTACTTTTGGGATTAGTAATCATATCAACAACGAATTAAAATTTTAAAACCCAAACAGTAATGAAATGGAAAGAAGATAAAAATAAAAACATAAAGAGTAAAACGATCTCACCCAATGTCTTCAATCTCCATGGCTGACCTCCATTACACCTTCTAACTTGTTGATTGTGTTGCCCTCAAACCGAGTGTGTGAGCAATCCTTGCCTATGCCAATGTCCTAAACAAGCTTTGAAGGAATTTTCCTAAATGCCTATGCCTATGACAAAGATGAAATGACTAAAATCCTAAATAGTAAAATGGCTATAATTCTTCTCCTAGCTCTCAAGAATTCTAAGAATCATGAATCCCTTCCTTATGAGCAAGCCTGTCATTTTATAGAAAACCCAAATTTTGAATGGACGAATTAGATTGAATCTTGACAAAAACTTAAAATGAAGGGCCAAGATTAAATTTGACCATCCCTAATTAGGGTTAGGGAAAGATCCTTAAATGAAGGGTCAAGATACAATCTGAAGAGAATCAAATCAGTGGTGGAGAAAATATGTGAGATAATTAATTTTAAAAATAAAGATTTTTAAAATTTAAAAGATAAGGTGACCCACTTTGTGAGATTTTAAAAATCACAAAGATGGAATGTGGAATGTCCACTTATAAATTACATAATGATTTAAATCATAAGTGGGGATTACTAAATAATTGTCATAATTATTTATTTTGGTGGAATGGAAAGTGGGGTTAATAAATAAATTAGTGAGGATAAATAAATAAGTTAGTGGAAATAATTCACATTATTAGATTCATGGTGGAGATAATGCAAATTAATAAATTCAAGGTGGAATGTCCACTTATGAATTAAATAATGATTTAATTCATAAGTAGAATAAATAAATAGGTTTATCCAAAATATGGATTTTAAAAACCATAAATAATCCCTTTTCAGATTATTTAACCAAAATGGACAATCAATCAAGAATGTGATGACATTTTAAATAATTTCATTTATTTAAAATGAGAGGAATGTTAATTCAGACAATTAAATAATTAAACATAATTATTCAATTTAGAAAATATGGTTTAGAAATTAAATAAATCAATGAATTTATTTAATTGTGATAATTAGTGACATATTAACTAGATAAATGAAATTCATTTATTTAGTGAGGAGGAAGAATTAACGAAGGAAGACTTAAGACAATTAACTACGTATTAAATAAATAAACAAGATCTATTAATTTAATACTCATGAAGAATGAAAGGCCATGAATTAATTAAACAATAATGAATTATTTAATTAATAGTCAGACATAGATCCAGGACATAATTAAATGTCTTAATTATGCTAGGATGAAAGTGGTAAGATTAGAAATCGCAGGCCTAGGACATTTTTAAGTTTCTACACAATCAAGTGGGGTTGTTCTTAAAAACCTAGCACATTGGGTTTAATCTAACTTTAGAAGGAACTTCCAATGAGGGTTCTGATCTGGGTGTGACTTCCCTGGCTCTTGGTTGAGTTATGAAGGAATGGAATATTGCATATGATTTCTCTTTTGTTGGGTAAGATGGTGAGGTTGTCATAGCAATCATTGGAGATGAGGGTTCTCTCTTTGGCCCATATTTGTGTGGAGATTGATTTAAATAACCTATTGCTAGATTTTTTGGAACTTCAAGTTGGGTCCACTTCATAGATTCAACAATTGGACTATAAGAATTTTCCTTTTTCGTGTTGAATCTTCTATGAATATGGTCACTTGCAGAAAAAATATCCTAAATTTAATGTCTCAAATACTTCTTTTGGTGGGATGTTAACTTGGATGCCTCTTGATTCAGCACCATCAAAAGATAAAGGAAAAGCTCCTATGCTTGATGGGGAAACTGATAGGGAGGGTTTTATGATTGTGATGCCCCATAGTAAGGGAATGGGAAAAAATAGAATCCTAAAGGAAAGACAAGAGGATGTAAGTTTTAACTAATTTGAGACACTAGAAGACTTGGATCAGCAAATGGATGTATTTGAAAAGGATGTATTTTTTGATACTTTCTTGGAGAAGGAGCAACTGATTTCCAAAAAGGATGGTATTGTTAATGTTTTAGGGGAATTTGGTACTAAGTCTTTGCTAGTTTCTTGTTATACTTTGGAGTCTTTTGTCTTACCTACCAATCCAATGGTTGTTGATGGGGTGTCTAGTCCAATCATGGATTGTTTGGATTCACAACTACCAATGGAGACTCATAATCCTAGTAAGGGAAAATTAGTCACCTTTTCTCCTTTAATGTTGCACTAGACAAATCTTAAGAAGGGGAGCTTAGAGAATTCTTCCAAGGTAAGGATGAAGAAAGACCATGATAAGGTCAAGTTAATGGGTGAGAATTTGGTGGAGTCAAGGTTAGTTAAACCTCTTGAATCCATTTTTCTAAACCCAAAAATTGATTGTTCTCTCTTGGAATGTGAGGGGTTAGAACAACTTGCCTCAAAAAAAGGCTCTTCAGGAAATGATTAAGGCTCATTCCCTTGATGTTATGTTTATTCAAGAATCTAAGATGTCTGTGGATGGAATGGTCAAGCTATTCTACAAGATTTTGTGGCATGGTTAGTGCTAGTGCATTGGAGCACAAGGTAGTGCTAGTGGAATTTCTTGTATATAGGATAAGTGAAAGATTTCCCCCTTGTGGTGGATTGTCGGTAGGAATTCCCTATCCATGGTTACTTAAATTTTTTTATTTTGGATAAATATTTCTACTTTCTAGTGTCTATGCTTTGAATGGTTTTGCTAGAAAACTTCACCTATGGGACCATATAAGGTATGTGAGGTTTTTAGATCCTTTGCTTCCCTGGATTGTGGCTAGGGATTTTAGTTCTATTTGTAGTCTTGATTAGAAGAGCGATGGGGTGGATTATCTAGAGGCCTCTTCATTAATGTTTATAAATAACATAACCTTGTTTAATCTAATTGGTATAAAGCCTCTTAATGGTTTGTTCACGTGGAGTAATAAGAGATGTAGTGTGGACTATATCTCTAAGAGGATGGAAATGATTTTTGGTTTCCAATTTTTGGTTGGGAAATAAGTGGATCTCTAGTTTTGAAAACCTTGAGGGGAGAGGATCAAACCATTGTCCTATAAAATTCTCTGCACATGGAAGGGATAATACAAAGAATCCTTCCTTCAAATTCCAATTAATGTGGTTGTGGGAGCCTTTTTTGTAGGACCTTATAAAATATTGGTGGACTAGAGGGTTGCCTCTATATGGAATAGCCATGTAAACATTTATCAAAAGAGTCCATTTCATGAAGTTTCAATTAAAAAGTGGAATAGGGAATTTTTTGGGAATGTATTTAAGGAGAAATTGAAAGCTCAAAATTAGTTGGATTTCATCTCTAGAAAATTAGGGACCAAGGGGCTACTTGGGAATCCCTTAAAGCTAAGGCAGAGGCTTTAGAGATGCTATCTAAATGGGAACTATGGAGGGGCTATTTTGGAAGAAAAAGTTAAGGATTTATTGTCTTCAAGAGGGTGACAAGAATATTTCCCTCTTTAACTCCATCAAAGAAAGGGGAAATGGGAATTTAATCTATTCTATTGTTTCCTCTTAGGGTGTTCAACTTTCTTCTTTCCAGGATATCTCTCATGAGGCCACTGGATATTTTTCTTCTTTATTCTTGGAAGTTTCTCTTGATGAGTTTTATGAAGCAAACAAGGTCCTAGCTTGTCTCCCTTATGTGGTTCCCTTTAAAGCTAATGTTGAACTCAATCAACCCATTTCCCTGGATGAGTTGGAGGTGTTTTTTTAGTATGAAAAAAGGGAAGGCCCTTGGTCTAGATGGTTTCCCTATCAAGTTTTCTTAGGAATTTTGGTAGATTATCAAATGGGATCTTCTTGAGGTGCTCCAGGAGTCTCAAAATAGTAAAAAAATGTTGAAAGCCATGAATTCCACATTCTTGGCTCTTATCCCCCAAATATAAGGTGCAAAATCTCTTTACTTTTTTTAGCCAATTACTCTTTGTAATTTTATCTACAAGATTATCTCTAAGCTAATTTTTGAGAGACTAAAGTCTTGTTTGGTCAAATTTATTTTAAATTAGTAGGAAGGGTTTGTCACTGGTAGGCATATTTAGGATGGTGTGGTTATTGTTGCTGAGGCTATCCATTCTATGTAGGTTTCTAGAGAGAAGGCCATGTTTGTTAAATTTGAAATGGTGAAGTCTTATGACAAGGTTAAGTGGTCTTTTTTCTTGGCCCATATTTTTCGTTGCGTCAAAAGATCGATCTATCAATGCCTGAAACAAATGGTAGAGACATGGATTGAATGGGAGGCAGTTAGTCCC
Source organism: Sequoia sempervirens (assembly GCA_007258455.2). Lineage (NCBI taxonomy): Eukaryota > Viridiplantae > Streptophyta > Pinopsida > Cupressales > Cupressaceae > Sequoia > Sequoia sempervirens. The sequence goes on from VDFB02193867.1 coordinate 559,264,253, forward strand.
TTGTCACGAATCTTGATGGGAGCACTAACCATCTACCAACAATATCCCCCTTAGCATTATCCAAGAGGATTTGGACCCATGATCCAATGCTTTGATACCAATTGTTGGCCCATGTTTGTTGTTCCATCAAAAGATTGATCTATCAACATTGGATACAAACAATAGAGACATGGATCACACAGAAGGTAGTTAGTCCCTTGTCATGAATCTTGAGGGGAGTGTTGACCATCTACAAACATTTTTGTGAAAAATTATTTTTCATTTCAAGTTTGATGAAGGATGGATTAACTGATTAATGAGTTGTGTCACTTTGGTGTTGTAATCTATGTTGATTAGTGGTGTACCTTCTTCTCTGTTTAGTGCTTCTAGGGGCCTTAACTAGGGTGACCCCCTATTCCTTAGCTTTTAATTATTATGGCTGAGGGTTTGGAAGGACTTCTAAAGGACCATTCGATTCAAAGGGTTATCCACTGGTGGTTTTGGGGTGAGCGACTAGCTCCTTAGTCCCATCCTCAATTCATGGATGATACTATGCTCTTAGGTGTTGTCACAATCGGGGAAGCAAGAAATTTCAGCTAGGATCTTGATATTTATCTTGTTGCTTCTAGTTAGAGGATAAATGAGGGAAAATATTCTATCTTGTTCTTCAATACTCATCTACTTATTTAATCTAGGATTGTGATCATTATCATATTTTAGATCAGTGCCCTCCCACTTGTGTATTTGGGTGTTCCCCTCTTTATGTCCCCTCTACCAAGAGGTACCTGGTAAGGTGTTCTCAATAATTTTAGGGGTTATGTCATTCATTAGACTTGCAGATAGTTGTCTTTTGGTGGGAGGATTACACTCTTACAAGTTGTGGTTCACACACATAATCTTTATATGTGTATGATTCAAGTTGCTTATGCTGGTTTTATTAGGGAGCTTGATGCTCTGTCTAGGCAATTCCTTTGGTCTGGTAGACTAGATTCTAAGAAGTGGAGTTCTATTAAGTGGGACTCTATTTGTAGGCCTATTTAGTAGGGTGGTCTGGGTCTTTGACTAGCAGCTATTACTAGTCAGAATCTAATGCGCAAGCCCTACTGGCACTGGTGTACTAATCAAGATCAACATTGGGCCCATATTCTCAATGTTAAGTATTTGAAAGGAGTGGTAGGTAAAGATATCCCTAGATATGCCTTGGATGGTAAGGGGTATATGATTTGGGTTACTCTTAAAAGAGGAGTGAGCTTAATCAAGTAGGGCTTATTATGGATCTATCACAAGGGTGAGGATGCTCTTTTTTGGTAGGATTCCTAGGATGGTCACCCTCTTATCTTTTCCACTCACCTTAATTTACAAAAATTGAGCTTGTGGTTTCAAGAGGCTAGGTGATCAAAGGTGAGTGATTTCAAAACTATGGAGTATCTAGACTAGGTGGAGGTGCTTAGGTGGAAAGGGTGCCACTTGTGGCCCGTAGGGGGTTTGAAGGAAGATCATGCTAATTTGGATAGGATTTTAGTAGAGAGAGCTTGTAGCCCTTTGTAATAGAGGGACATCTTCACTTGGGCTCCTGATCCTAAAGGGGTTTACTCAGCTACAAGTGGTTATCATTAATTGGATAGAAGGAAATATGGGGAGGTTGAAGTTCCTTGGTGGAAATATGTTTGGAACAAGTATGCATGGCCTAAGTAAAACTTCTTCCTATGGTTAGTTTCTCATATAATAGGTGTCTTAGGATAATATTCTGAAGAGAGGCTTTCAAGGTCCCTCCATGTGTTTCATTTGTGGTAGCAGTGAGGAGTCTTTCTTCGATTTGTTCTTCCAATGTGCTTTTAAAACAATGAAAAATAAGGTTTACCATCGTGAATGAACAAGATGATAAACCACTAATTTTTAGAAGGGGATGTTTCAGTCAATTATGAAGTTGAAAATTCCTAAATAAAAAACATAAACTAATGCTAACTATTATAGCAACCATGAGGGGAGTTTTGAGAGGCTAGAGTGATGTGTACCTTGCTGCAAGGAAGTTATTTTTAGGTCACAAAGGACTCATTCACCTTTAGTGGTGAATGGGTCCCTATTAGGGTTTCTAAAACTGAGATATGGGTTCTTTTCATTGATTTCTACACTATAAGATCCTCATTTTTCAGCTCCCAAAAACTTGTAACAAATTATGTAGCCTCAATTTCGTGTTCTTGCACTATGAATGACAACTTTGCAACTTGACAACTTTGAAAAAATTTCTTCAAACTTGTTCTCCACTTGATATTCAACCTATAAATCTACAAATACACATTCAAGAGAAGAATTTTTTTTTAATTGTTAGTGAATAAGGGTTTTCCTAAGTAAAACCCCAGTTAGGAAATTAAACCAAATGATGAAATAGTGGAATTGAAGCATGAAAATGAAATGATGATACCTTCGAATTTGTCTTGGAATATAAATATGCAAATTAACATGTGGTGTAAATGAAGAATGTAGACTTTTATCTCAAGTAGAATTTGAAACAATGCTTGCAAGTAGATCTTCAATGCTACATCAACTATCTTAGCTCAACAACATGATGGAATGCACTATGCCCTTGATATGTTGGAATTATCTTAAGTTGCTGCAATAAACTCTTGATAATATACCTTAGAATTCCTTTAAAATTCTCTTGTAGACTCTTGTGAACTCTAAATTTTCTATAATGCATGAATACTCAAAGTTGCTAGGTGAAACAATGTGAATTAACCTCTTATTTATACTAAATCTAGAGATTAACTTGAAAATTCAAATAATTCAAGTCAACACCAATTCTAGGATTCAAAATCATTAGAATTCCACAAAAATTAAATTCAAAAAGGAGGGTCCTACTTGAGGAGAACCCATTCGCCACTAAAGGTGAATGGGTCCAAGTGCAAGTTTCTAGGACCATGCCTCAAGGGGGCAGGGGGGCGGGGGGGGGGGGGACGGGTGGGTGAAAGAACATCAAAAACCCATGTCAAATATGCAAAGAAAGGGGTGTCCTATGTGGAGAGGACCCATTTGCCACTTTCTAGGACCTTGAATTTGCCAAATTAAATGTTTTGCAATTTGATTATAAGTTGTCAGGATATATCCTTTGGAAGGTGTCATTAATAAGACTTAAATTTGAATTAATGGGGCTAATTAAGCTCAATTAACCACTATTAATTAATGAAATCCTAAATAATTATGAAAGTGTATTACAACACTTTACAACACCTTAAATAAGGTACAATTTAAGTACATTTTGTTTAAAAGAGCCCTAGATTCAATGTGAATTTGTACAACACATTACAACACTTAATCAAGGAATTTTTAGGGGGTGCTCCCACAATATTGGTTTACAATTTTTGGCCAAACTGGACACTGAAATAATTTTTTCTAACTAAATCTTCACTTTTGGGCACTTATAGTGGCTAAATTGTGAGGAATTTGGAGATGATGCAAACTAGTGATTTGTGACATTTTTTCTATAGATTCTAAATATATTTATTTTCAAAAAATTTGGAATCATATTGTACTTCTTTTTCCATCTCCTTCAAAAACTAGTTTTTTTTAGTAAACAACATTTTTAAGGAGTGGCGCTCACCATATAATGCATAACTTTTATTCCATGAAGGATAAAATTGTAATTTTTTTAAATTTATATTTTTAACTATTATATCTAGTGCTTACAATTAGTTTCATAGTGTTTTATTGAATAATTTTTCCTTAATCAAGTTTTGAAGTCAAACCAATTACAATTCAAACATAGGTAGATAGTATAATGCATAACTATTTTTGAATGTATCAAAATTCAATTTTTATTTTTTTGTTGGATCGACTTCAATATCTGATGCACTCATATTTTTCAAAAAAAAATTGATAATCTGATATTTTTCCACATGTGCAGAATAGAGAGCTTGATTTTCGATGAAACACCTACATTCACAAGAAATAAAAATAAATATAATAATCAAATTAAATTTAATTAAAATTATACTTTTCTAGAAGGTTATGATAAGGACTACATACTTACAAAAAAATAAACTTTAAATGAATTCATTTGATCCTCCAAAAGGTAAATCAAAAGTGATTTTTAATCAGCATTTTAATAAGTGTAAAGGAGACTTCGTTATAGGTATGGTTTAAAACTAGCAGGGTTCCATCCAAGGGGGCTTGGTCTAAGGTGATTTGATCAAACCCTCTTCAATTTTGAATCCTTTAAATGGAAATTTTCAAGGCTTAAATCATTATATTTTATAAAATTATGTGATTTCAGAAAAAATTAGGATCTCCTAGAAAGTGTAAACCACTAATGTGGTAGCACCCTAGGTTAATTACATGTCAATAATTCCCAAGTCAAATGTGAAAAAGGGTTATTTTTTTCTACACTAAAATTTGTCCCCACATTAGTGAGAGTTTTCCCCCATGACAAACTCACACTAAAGTAGAGATTCAAGACAATTTAGTATGCAATAATAACAAAGATACATAGTCATACCCTACGAAAGGCCAAAAAATAAAGAAAAACAAAGGATCAAGCACAACCATTCCAACATAATGAAGAAAAGGGTTGTTTGTCCATAACATGAGCTACTCACTCTAGGGTAGTGGAACCTGAGTCTGTCAACTAGGGGAATTATCCCAAATATGTATGCTCACTCTAGGGTAGTGGAACCTCAGTCTATCCACTAGGTGAGTTGTCCCAACAAGGTGGGTAAGTGAGAAAGTCATGCCAGTGTGTTGGCTTCTCATCATACTAACCATACGAAAGTCATCCTCTTGATAACTTCAATAAGGCACCACATTGCAATGCTTTTGAATGTTATGTCTATAAATTTTTGTTAAAGGGGATTTTTCTTTGTTCATGTAAGGTCTACTTTTTAGGGAGCATTGTACCTATTGTCTTTAAGAGAGGAAAAGTCAAGGATATCAGGTCACCACTTATGGGATGCATCTCATTTTGCATTATTCCACTAAGGGATATCATATGCTTAGAAATATTGCTCTATTGAAGGACATCAAATCCAATGACACCCCTAAGAAAAGGACATGTCGCAAGAAAAAAAATTGCACCATGAAATTTTCTAAAAGATGTCATTGATGTATGCCCCCACTTTAAAGTGGTTGCTAACACCATTACTATGAGAAATTGCTTTAAAGTAGTCAATGTTTTGTCCTAAGACATGAAAAATTTCTTGGAAAAACCCTATATCAAGTCATATGTTTCCGAAATAGAGTTGTGTCATGAAATAGGAAGGAAGGATTTTCCCTCAAAATACACAAGGGATCTATGGATTCAAGGTTAGTATGTATTTACTACAATGTTGTTTTAAGAGCTTGGAACTGTCATCATTCCCCAAATACTCATAGAACTGGAAGGATGACAAAAAGAGAGTGAAAACAAAGAAAAATCCTTTCAATTCAACATGGAAGAGACTAAAATGTCTCAAAACCTTGTGTCATCTCCAAAAGGAAAACACAAGAAAAATGAAAAATGATAAAAGAAGGCTTTTGGGTCAACATGGAAGAGACCTAAATTTTTCAACGCCTTGTGTCATCTTGAAAATGAAAAAAAAGACAAATGATAAAATGATAAAATACTTATGACATGGAGAAGAATGTAGGTACATATAGAGGAATGCACAAAAAGAGATATACACCAAATGAAACATCATGGGGGATCACATTAAACACATGCAATCACATAAAGAAACATGAAAAAGAAAAAGACTAGTAAGGCACATATAATTCAACCTAAAGTAGGTCATCTACATCCCAATCTTGGTATGTATAAATAGAAGGTAGAAAAATAGCCAAAGGGACAAAAATATGTACCAAAACTAGGAAAAGGTTGACTAATCCATGCCCCCACTAAGTGCAATACAAAGATGAGTTGAGGTAGGTAATGAGAATGTGCTCCTTGCATCAAAGAATGATTTGCAATAAGTGCAAAACATGCAATAGTGAGAATGTTTAAGATCCTACAACTATTACATGGCAAGGAGCAGAACATGCATTCTTTAAGGGACTAACTTTATCGGTTAAAGCTCTTTAAATATTTGTTTTAAAGCACAAAAATTATCAATACTATATCCAAAAATTATATGGTGTTGACAATGTAGAAAATTTTCATCTTTAGGATATAGTTTTGGCATTTCTTGCATGGGTGGTAGTATTATAAGTCCTTGATGTAGAAGTATTTTTAAATTCCTCTCAATTATAGTTGGTGGATAAGGGAATTGTAATTTATTTAGTTTGTAAGGCCTTCTATACTTGCTAGATTCACCAATTTCCCTAGGTGGATATAGAGCAGGAGGACCCAAAATGACCTTTTCTTTTGTATCATCCTTATGAGGCATCAATTCTCTTTAGGAAGGAGAGCACTTATGTTAGTTCGAGGAGGATCAAAGATAATCCTATCATTGTTATGAGGCATTAGTTTTTCTTTAGGAAGGAGAACACTTATGTCAGGAGGAGGACCTTGATATCCTAACCCTTTGGTATCTTTAGTTGGTATTTTCTCTAAGAGGATGAATTTCATGAACTTTTTGTATCACATCCTTGTTTACTTAATATCGTGAATCCTTTGTTGCATGTCTCTTCAAGGTTAATTGATGTGTTGGTTACTTTATTGACATATGATGGTTGAATGTTTTTTTTACTAGAGGAACTAGGTTTTCTTAATGTAGGGAACTTAGGCACAAATTGTGTCTCAATTTCAAGATGTAAAAAGAAAAACATCTCAAGTTGTGTTGGTTGCTTCAATAAAGGGTAAAAGGATGAATTACTCTCAATTTTGTTAAGGAAATCATTTATGAAGTTGTTCATGTTGTCATCATCTTCTCCAATGATGTCAACATCATGAGGAGCATATGCATTAGGAGTTGTGTGAGCATGAGTAAGTTCAATTTTATTAGGGCCATTACGAAAAACACAACTTGAAACATCAACCAAAGAGAACAAAGACTTCCACACATTGCTTAAACACTTATCCATTTTTAGAATTTCAGATCTAAACATAGTATTTTTTTGATCACACAATACAATAAACTGAAATGAAATGTTGTAAATGCAACTTTTGAATTTTGGCAATGCACCAAATGAAGCAATTTAAGCTATATGCAATGAATTTGATGAAACAACAAATCAAAAAATTGAAACAAGGAAGTAACAACAACAAATAGAAGCCTAAAACTAAGATTTCAATTTCTAGAAAATGAAAACAAGGAGCTAATAGCTACTCATTCACTAGTAAGGGTGAATGTGTCTTGGTTAGGTATTTTTGAGATGTTTTAGCTGATTTTTGAGTGATTTTTAATGCTTTTCAAATGTTGGAAAGTTCAGGTTTAGCTTGATCAGGGAATCATTTTCTAGTAAAGGTGAATGTGTCCTTGTGTCATGACCCCTATTTTCTATAAGTAATTTATAATTCAATAATACTATTTTGATGCAATGATTATATTGTTCATACTTCTGAATGTTTAATTAAATTAATTAGTAGTGAAATAAAAGATCAATGAAACAAAAAAGAATTTATTATAATTTAATTATAGATTGTATTTTGAAAATAAATGGTAATGCTCTGTTATTTAGAATAATTATTTTATTTGCTATTGAATGATATTTCCTTCTTATTTATTTGGAATAAATATTTAAATTGCAATTAAAATGACATTCTTTATCATTTACAGAGGATAAACATGTTGCATAAAAATAAATCTTTAAAAAAAAAAAATTATGATTCAATTGTTGGAAAATTTGGGGAGAAATATTTTAAAAAGGGGGCGAAAACTATAATAGAAACACACAATAGTTTCCAAAATCTTTCTTTTGTTTCTCTACAAAAATATAATTGAAAATGGGCTTTGAGAAGTAGGTTTTGGGGGAAGCACAACAAAACAAGAACGATGGAAGAAGAGAGGAAAATCCACAGGAAGCAAACTCTAGGTTTTCTTAATTCTTTTCCAATGTATGTTGATTCAAAATGTATGAATAGTTTACCATATTGTGACAAGTGAATTCTTTTGTCAACTCCCAATTGCTTGTAATTATGTGTTGGTGCTTAAATGTTTTACTCTTTGTTTGAGAATACCTGGACCATTCTTGTATAAGATTGTAATCCTCTTATCCTTTTAAATTAAATTTATTGTATGTGTTAAAATAATATTATATATATATATATAAATATATTGTGCACTATATATAATACTATTATTAAATAATTCTAGAGGGATTATAGAATATTGTGCCTTTGAATTATAAACCTTTCAAGAGAGAGGAACTTTGTTAGTTTTCTATTTCTATTGGAAACTTACAAGAAGCATGGGGTAGCACCTTGGTAGCCATGGGAGGGCATTGTGGAGACAACAACCCATCCCACAGGGCACAGCCTATGGGATGGGTGTTGCCTACCACAAGCAGTGCCTCCAAGTTGTCTCCTCCTCTTTGCCTAGTGCTATGGGGATAAAATCCCTCCTTAGTCTCTTAAAAATGTGATGATTGCATAAAATTTAGCTTTGAAAAGATTTGGCACTACATATGGGTATGTATAGGATCATCATGGAAAAAATAAGCCCTTAAGTGGCAAAAAATTTAGAAAAATCAGAGTTCGGCAACTTGACATAAAAATTTGAATAAGTTATTTATATTGTTTCAAAAATATGTAAGAATAGAATCTATAGAAAATTGAATGTAGTTTCTAAAATACTAGGTTTATTTTTTTTTTAAATCTATTTGGTGAAAATTTGAAATTTCAATGCAGTAGCACTTAAATTTTAGGGAAGGGTATGTGTAGGATCATCATGAAAAAAATAGGCCCTTAAGTGGAAAAAAATTCAGAAAAATTAGAGTTTGGCAACTTGATGTAAAAATTTGAATAAGTTATCTATATTATTTCAAAAATATGTAAGAATAGAATCTATAGCAAATTGAATGTAGTTTATAAAATACTAGGTTTATTTTATAAAAAAAAAATCTATTTGGTGAAAATTTGAAATTTCAATGACTTAAATTTTAGGGAAAAAATAAGTAGGTGTCTGTCTGACCACCCTAACGAGAATAAAATGATAATATTTTTTTATAATATTTTAGATATAAGTAGAGGACTCATGTCTGGATGTGATGCATATTTTTTTATAATTTCTTTCCATGCAAATAATTAATTATGAAATTTTTATTACAACTTTTTTTAAAAATAAAAAAACTCGTTTGTTGACCACCTTAACTTGGTAAAAACTCCATGAAATTCAAATTTTCTTTTTTTAATCCTATAGTATATGAAGCATAGAATGTGACACATATTTTGGATTCAAAAAATGTGATACCATTTGAAAGTTATAGATGTTTTTCAATCAACCTATCAATCAGGACTTTATTTGTAATTCAAATAAAAATGAATAATACTTATTTATTAAATTCAAAGAAAAGCATAATTTATATTGGTGGAAATTTGAGAATCTCCTTTAAAAACCCTTTTCATTTCATCAATTATGGGTAAAAAGTCATCAACCACATGGGCCATCATATCACTTACATATTGCCACTTTTTGGCCCATCATGATCTTGCACATACCGAAAAATAAGTAGGTGTTTGTCTGACCACCCTAACCGAATAAAATGATAATAATTTTTATAAGATTTTAAATATAAGTAGAGAACTCATGTCCCAATGTGATGATTTTTTTAATTTTTTTTTCAAGTAAATAATTAATTATGAATTTTTATTACAAATTTTAAAAAATATAAAAACTTGTATGTCTAACCACCTTAACTTGGTCAAAACTTCATGAAATTCATTTTTTTTTAATCCTATAGTATGTGAAGCATATAATGTGATGCATGTTTTAGATTCAAAAAATGTGATACCATTTGAAAGCTATAGATGTTTTTCAATCAACCTATCAATAAGGACTTTAGTCATAATTCAAATAGAAAATGAATATTTATTATTTATTAAATTTAAAGTAAAGCATAATTTATATTGATGGAAACCTGAGAATCTTCTTTAAAAACCCTTTTCATTTAATCAATTTTGGGTAGAAAAAAGTCATCAGCCACATACCCTACATATACCCATCATATCACCACTTTTTGGCCTATCATGATCCTACACATACCCATACATCCAATGTCATACTACCTTATGTGATTCATAATTCCTAAGTGCATGCCTTAGAGAATGAACATTTCAATGAAAATACCTTGAACCACTGCCATCCAAATGATGAAGCCACACAATGGTGGCCTGATGTCTTTCCTTGGGCTTCACTACATGTGTTATCCCAAATTCAAATGCACACTGAGTACCTCCACCTCAATCTCCAAAACTCAAGGTAGACATGCTACTAGTTCCAATGCTCATTTTGAATCTATGAATTAAATTCCCCGTAGAAACAAATAAACCCTAGTTTTCAGTGGCTATTTGAGTTTGTATGTAGTGATTGGCTTAAATATATAAAAAATTATAAAACCTCAAAACTATAATTAGTCCAAATTTATCGAGTATAAGTATAATTCTTAAATTCCTTCAGTATATTGGGGCTAGCTTGGATAGCCTGCTATATATTATCATAAGGGATCACTCAAGTTAATGTGGGAATCATCTTATCAATGTACCAGAGGAAGGAAAGTCTTCACACTTGCATTACTTCATTAAATATCTTTTAAAGTTTATGAAATAAAAGATATAATTCATGGAGAATATATTGAAGATAATTATTTACAATTTTTATGAAATATTGTACATCATTATTAAATTCTACTATATTATCAAGTCTCTAATGAAGTCATCCTTAAAGAATTTTGATTGAGGTATTAAAACCTTGTTATCATAAGAAAATTTCTTAATTTAGAAGTCTTACCCTTGGTATGGAAATCAATAAGTCTTTTATTGACTTTTAGTAAAATCAATTATCTTCTAATTGAATTCATCAAATTATTCCAAGAGACTATAAAATAGAAAGATAATTTAATTGAGATTAACTAGAAAGATACAAAGGCTTGATGTTCATGAATAATCTATGTTTAGGTTTTGGTATTGTACTTGATATTAGTAGAAGTGAAGGTAAAGAAGAACCTTTAAAAACTTATATCAATATTTTATTAATGATACTTTTTTTTCTTTTAAAGTATCATAGTTATGTGAATAATCTATGTTGACTTAGAGAAATGGGTATGTGCAGGATCATCATGGAAAAAATAGGCCCTTAAGTGGCGAAAAATTCAAAAAAATTAGAGTTAGGAAACTTGACATAAAAATTTGAATAAGTTATCTATATTATTTCAAAAGTATGTAAGAATAGAATATGTAGAAAATTGAATGTAGTTTCTAAACTACTAGGTTTATTTAGAAAAAAAATCTATTTGGTGAAAATTTGAAATTTCAGTGCAGTAGTACCTAAATTTTAAGGAGAAAAAAAGTAGGTGTTTGTTTGACCACCCTAACCACAATAAAATGATAATGCTTTTTATATTATTTTAGATATAAGTAGAGGACTCATGTCGTAATGTGATGCATATTTTTTTGTAATTTTTTTTCAAGTAAATAATTAATTAAGAATTTTTTATTACAACTTTTAAAAAAATAAAAACTTGTATGTCTGACCACCTTAACTTGGTCTAAACTTCATGAAATTCATTTTTTTTTTAATCCTATAGTATGCAAAGCATGTAATGTTACACATGTAATGTTATGCATGTTTTGGATTCAATAAATTTGATACTGTATGAAAGCTATAGATTTTTTTCAATCATCCTATCAATCAGGACTTTAGTCGTAATTCAAATAGAAAATGAGTAATAATTATTTATTAAATTCAAAGTAAAGCATAATTTATATTGGTGGAAAGCTAAGAATATCCTTTAAAAACCCTTTTTGTTTAATATATTTTCAATTTCTAGAAGTTGGGAAGAAAAGAGTCTTCCAATTAAGTTAAATATAAAGATTAATTTTCAACATTTGAAATTATCTTATGGGAAATTATACCGGTCAAAAATTGAAGTTGTGAATCTGACTTAAGTAAAGGTTTGGAGAATTAATGTGTTCTTAGAAGTGAATTGTTGAATTAAAGACCTCTTGGCTATTAACTTAGTTAGGTAAGTATCTCATTATACTTTTGGTAAACTTATGAGAAACCCTTGATGGGCATATGAAGTCAATTAGTTGTGGAGTTAAGCTCCTGAATGTAAAATATGATGAGACTTATAAGATGTTTGGAATGTTTCTTAAAAGTGTTTTGACATAGATAGACCTCAGATTCCTATAATTGTATCTTATGGAGTAAACTATGAACTTGAATTATTGGTTTTATATATAGCTTTTCCTATTGTTTCCAAATTGGATGTTCTTGGGATGAAGTACATTTTAAGAGTTTTATATGCACTTTCTTTTCACTACATTGTTGGAGAATGAGATCTAGGTTGATCTTGGTACATAAATTTATGAAGAGAAACATAGTGAACCTCTATAGTTGAAGAATTTATTAGTCATAAATGTGTAATGAAGTTGATAATGGTCATGCCAGTAAGATAGCTTGATCAATTGCCAATAAGGCATCTTATAACCAGTGATACATTTCATTAAGCCAATGAGGTATTTTTTACGAGTGGTTTTTCATCCCTATGAGGGTTTTCCACTCATGGAATTCTTTGTGTTATGGCTCTTCTATGGATGCATTGATGATCTTGTTGTTTCCTTAATTTGCATTACAATATTTGAATTTATGTGTATTGTATTATTGTTGTGTAAGCCTACCTAGCTAGATTATGTAAAGGCACTACCTTGTGTTGATATACATATTAACTCATTAATGTATGAATTCCTTTCTAGAATAGTGATGAAGTTATTTAATTATTCCTATTTTTCCACACCATTTTATAATAATTTTATTCTATTAAATTATTTTGGAAATTAAGGATTATAATTAGAAAGTGATATTTTTAGACCTTACACCTTGATTATAGTTTTTAAACTATTTTTGAATAATTTTCAAGCTTTCTGTAATGTCTTTTAGTTCTAGGTCTAAGACAGTAACTTTTAGTTTCAGATTTTCCAAAAATGCAATAAAATAATGAATGCAAAGACCTAATTTGATATACAATGTTGTTTTGATTTTCAAATTAAAGTTTATGAGATCTAAATGATATGCGTGCAGTGACTATTTTTTTTTGTATTTTTTAGATTTAGAGAATGCAAAACAATACAATTCTAAACCCTAAATGATATGCAATTTTGAATGCAAGGAAAGAAACCCTAAATGAGATCTAATACAATACAAGTGAAATGAAAATGAATGCAAAAGCTAACTTAGGATGCAATAAAATACTTCAAAATCATAAAATTACAATATTCAATAGGCCACGTTCACCAAAATGAAACATAGAAAAATAGGGTTTACCACCATGAATGAATAAGATGATAAACCATTGATATTTTAAAGGGGATGTTTCACTCAATTTTGAAGGTCAAAATTCCTAAATGACAATTATAAATTAATCCTAACTATTATAGCAACCATGAGGTGAGTTTTGAGAGGCTAGAGTGATGTGTACCTTGTTGCAAGAAGGTTGTTTTTAGGCTACAAAGGATTCATTCACCTTTAGTAGCGAATGGATCCTTGTTAGGGTTTTTGAAACTGAGATCATGGTTCTTTTCCTCAATGCCTATAGTCTTAGATCCTCATTTTTTATCTCTCAAAAACTTGTAACAAATTTTGTAGCCTCAATTATGTGTTATTGCACTATGAATGACAACTTTGCAACTTGACAACTTTGACAATTTTGTTTTAAACTTCTTCTCCACTTGATCTTCAACCTATAAATCTACAAATACACATTCAAGAGGAGAAAAAATTGTTGATTGTTGGTGAATAGGGTTTTTCCTAAGTCAAACCCCTTTTAGGTAATTCAACCAAATTATGAAATAATGGAATTGAAGCATGAACATGAAATAATGAAATGATAATACCTTGGAAGTTGCCTTGGCATATAAATATGCAAACTAACATGCGGTGGTCATGAAGAATATAGATCTTGATCTCAAATAAGATGTGAAACAATTCTTGCAAGTAGATCTTCAATGCTACATCAACTATCTTAGCTCAACAACATGCTTGAATGCATTATGCCCTTGACATGATGGAATGATCTTGAATTGCTGCAATAAAATCTTGATAATTTTCCTTGGAATACCTTTGAAATGCTCTTTCTAGAATCTTGTGAACTAGAAATTTTCTATAATGCATGAATACTCAAAGTTGCTAGGTGAAACAATGTGAATTAACCTCTTATTTATACTAAATCTAGAGATTAAACTCGAAATTCAAATAATTCAAACTGACACCAAATCTAGGATTGAAAATCATTAGAATCTTGCCAAAATTAAATTCACAAAGGGCGGTTCTACTTGAGGAGGACTCATTCACCACTAAAGGAAAATGGGTCCTCGCACAAGTTTCTAGGACTAGGCCTTAGGGGGGTTGAAAGAACATCAAAAACCCATGTCAAATATGTAAAGGGGTGTCCTACGTGGAGAGGACACATTCACCATTAAAGGAAAATGGGTCCCAACACCATTTTCTAGGATCTTGAATTTTCCAAATTAAATGTTTTGCAATTTGATTATTAGGTTTTGGGATAGTTCCTTCAGAAGGTGTTATTTATAAGGCTTAAAGTTGAATTAAAGGGGATAATTAAGCTCAACTAACCATAATTAATTAATGAAAGCCTAGATAAGTGTAAAAGTGCAATATAACACTTTACAACACCTTAAATAACATACAATTTAAGTACATGTTATTGACAAGAGCCCTAGATTCAATGTGAATGTGTACAACACATTACAACACTAAATAAAGGAATTATTAGGTTAATTGCATGTCAATAATTCCCAAGTGAAGTGTGGAAAAGGGTTACATTTTTCTAAACTACATCTTTTTCCAGACCCATCTGGCACCTTTGGTGGGTTTGGTGGAGACACTCTTGTGTGCATGCTCTTTCCTTTATTGATTTTTAGAGGACTTTGGGAAGACCCCATGCTGATTCTTTCCCTCTCCAAATGGCATGGACTATTGGACCTTCATACATTCTTTGGAAAATTTGGCTACAGAGAAACTGCAAGATTTTTCATGACAAGAAGTTGTTGATTTTACAAGTTTGGCAGTGGATTCTTGGTATGCTTTAGGAGACTATTTCAGCTAATTGTGAGGTTGGAGCTTTGCTAGATGTTGGGGATGTTGTGGTGCTACATGGTTTGGGTATGAATGGTCTAAATTTTAGGAGGACCTATTCAAAAGGAAGGAGACATCTTAAAAGTAAAATCCATAGAGAAGGTAGGTGGTCCCCGCCCATCCTGGGGTTCTAAAAATTAATAGTGATGGCTCTTCCAATGGAAATTTGGGCTATGCCAGTGTGGGTGGAATGGGGAGGGATAGTTCTAGGGTTTCACTCTTCTTTTCCAAGTATCAAGGCCACTAGACTAATAATATCATGGAGGCTCTTGTAATTATTATTGCTCTAGAAAAGGCTTATGCTCTTTTTTAGTGCAAAGTTATTTGTGAATTAGATTCATAGATTGTGATTAAACTTTTAAACAATCAAATTTTTGATGGCATGAATTGGAAAATTTCTTTGACTGTGTTGCAAATTCTATAATTGAATAGTTCATAGAAATGGTGTTCTTTGTTCATATCTCAAGGGAGTGGAACAATGTGGAAAACTATCTCTCTAAGTGGGCTTCTAATTTTAGGGGTGACTGGAAGGTTGATGATTGAGAGCATCTTCTCAAGGATTATGCCTAAAAGCTAGAGATGCTAATTTAGGAGGATATTCTTGGGCCATGAACATTTATTGGTTTTATATTTGTGTTGCTTGGGGTTTTGGGGTCTTTGTTGGTTATTTGTACCTTTTAGCTTTGGTTGTTTGTAATCTTGATCCTTGTACTCTTGGATTTTATTTGTTTTGGAAGAATGAAGAAGAACATCTCTTTTTGTAGATTTTGTGTTGTCATTGATATCACCGTGTTATATGAGTTGCAACTGCAAGGTTTGAGTTCTAGCTTGATCCAATATTTTGAACTAGTATGTAGTTATGATCCTTTGGTATCTTGATCCACAATCCTCTGTTGATGAATATTATAGATTGCAGTTTTGGGAAATGGTTTTTGGACATGTTGGAAGCTTGTAAGTTCAGAATCTCATGAGAGAAAGTGCTCGTATGGTGAGTTGGCATTATTCAGTTGTTGCATTTTGCTATAAGGTATATCTTTGGCCAACCTAATGAATAGTTGATGTTGTAATGAATAGATTTTGTGTTGTGGATGTATTTGTGACCTATCTTAGGTCCATGACGACATATTGTAATGTGTTGCATGATTGAATTATTTTGTAAAGATTTTGTACAAGCTTGAAGTTGACAGTAAATCTTTTTGGTGAATAAGGGTTGCATCTAATTAGGTCAACCTAATTGATTCTTGTGGATGTGTCAGATATATATATTGGATAGTTTTGAGATTGATGTTGAGTTGTGAAGTGTGAAGAGTGTGAAGGTAGTCAAGTATGTGAAAGATGACGAAGTGTGTAAAGTAAGTTTACTGAGCTTCAAAGGAACTAAATCAACACTTGTTAGGTGTAACTTTATCAGTTCATTTTCTTACTGTCAACCATTTTGTTATTGTAACTTTTGTAGGAAGCGAGCCTCCCATTTTGAACAGTGAGTCCTAGCAGTGAACCACCCTTTGTAATATCTTATAACCGATCATACTATATTGTGAGCTAATCCTCACCATGCTTTTTCCCATTTTGGTTTTTCCACATAAAAAACCTGGTGTTCATGTGTTGTGTGTTCTTATGTTCTGCTAATGCTTTTGGTCATTCTTACTATTAAATGCATTGGAGTATTTGGATGGTATTTTTTCAATAAGTTTAACAAGATATTGATTCACCTCCTCCTCTCGGTATCTTGGGTATTCAACAATTGGTATCAGATCTTGGTTCCTCCAAAGAATCCTAACAGCTTGAGGTAGATCTTGAAGATTGAACAAATGGATGATAAAGAAGAACTATGGGCTACTCTTGAAGATCTTGACAAGGCTAAAAATGAAAATAGATATTTGAAAGAAATTCTTGATGAGGCAAATGAATGCATCTAGAAATTGAAAGAGCAATTGAAGAAATTCAAAGAAAGACATAGAGAAGTGAGTGATAAATTAAAAAAAAGAAAATAAAGAGATCACCAAATTGAAGGTGCAAGTGGAGGAAAAAGAATACAGTGGTGCAAAGCAAGACTGATTAATGTGCAAGACTTGAACAAGAGGTGGTAAACCTGAAAGTAGATCTAGAAAAAGAAAGAATTTGTGAAGATAAATTCAAATAAAGCTTCAACAAGCTTGATGAGTTGATTTTAGGACAAAAATATACTAAAGACAAATGTGGTTTGGGACAAGAAGAAGGTGAAAACTCAAAGACTATGCATAATCCAAACACAACAGATAATCAAAAGACTCAAAATAAAGGAAAACATACAAGAAATCCAAGAAAATTTGCTAGAAGACCACCTATCAAATAGCCAAATGCTCAAAGGTACCCATCTTTCCATGGTGTTTTCTTTTCTTGCAATTGAACCAAAGATTTTTTGGGATAGGGCTCTCTTACACTTCTAGGGTTTTGCACCTAAAAGGAGAAAGGTATCTAAAAAACCTAGGTGGTTCACTCAAGACTAATCCAAATATGATTGAAATATATCTAAGGAGAATGACCTAAATGTTGGAAACTGATAAAAGATATTGGGTAATGAATGAAAACTAAAGAAATGTAAAGTGTTTGAAAACACAATGTGATATGCAAACATGTATTAAATGACCTAGAAATGACCATGAAACAAAATAGAAAACTGTAGAACTGAAGAGATGCACCTAAAAATGTGTTGCAAATTGGAATGGAGATTGGAAATTTTGTTGATCCTAAAATTTTGGCCTATTGGGGCACTTATGCCATTCTAGGCGACTTATTCCCAAATCTAGAAAACTATTCTGAAGCCCATTTCAGCCAAATGGGTATATGAATGTACATAAATCTCTAAAAAAATGTACAATGGGAATAATTTTCCATTGATGGTTACTTAGTCCACTTTTGCTTTTTTAAAAATCCAAAAGTGGAAATGGAAGCTCTCGGTCTGCACTTTCTGCTCTTCTAGGTGTCTGGTTCTGAAATTCTAATTTTTGGCACTATGACTTTTTGTGGATATTTTGACCTAGTTAACAAGGAGATGTCTTCAACAAGCTAGTAACCTATTATTCAATTATCTCCAAGTTTTTAAATCTATAAACACACAAAGAAAGGAAGAGAAATGTTGAATGTTAAGGAATAAGGGTTTGCCTTTGTCAAACCCCTTTTAGGTAATTAAACCAAATGAAGAAATAAGATGAAGCATGGACATGAAATGAAGGAATTAGAAAATTTCCATGATGATACATCTTTAATTTGTGCAACAATTGATGAATAATATGCCCTTGAATGCCTTAGTAAACTATCTTGATGACTTAAAATATTAAACCCCTAGCTTGCTTGACTTGAGAGAGATAATGAATGAGTTAGATTAGGTTAATGAATGGGGGGTGAAATGAGATGAAAAAACATATATTTATAAATTATTATACCAAATTTCCCAAAAATACCACATCACAGGCTGACATCAAGGTTTAGAAAATAATATCCTGCTAGAAATTTAAAATAATTTTGATTTTTGAGCCTTGTTGGACTAAGTCGCCCCTAGTGGCGACTTAGTCCCACAAGGGAATTTTTAATGTGTGTCAGGAATTAAAGTGTATTAAATGATGTTTAATGATATTATTCTCAAAAACACACTTAAGTAGGGACTATAAGTGTATAAAGGGGTCATTTAAACATAAGAAAGGGTCAAATTGTTGATGAAAAGCCTAGAAAAGCATGAAAGTTTGTTACAAAACTTTACAACACTTTGCAATAAGGATTTGTAAGTGATAAAAATAGGTTATTTAAATGAATTATATTAATAAGATTCTATAAAAGTGTGAAAATGTGTTACAACACTTCACAACACTTTTACAAGACATCATAAAGTTCTTATTGATTTGCAAGAATCCAAGACCTAATGTGAATGTGTTGACCACTTTACAACATTAAATAAAGGAAAACTAGGCCAAAAATCCATAAGAAAGGCCCAAATGAGTGTAAAAATTTCTAGGGATACATTTTTCTATGCTACAACAATAAATTTGGTCACAAGGCAACACAGTGTAGAAGTGGAATAAACTAGTATGCTCTAGACAATGTTTTGCATGCAAGAAATTTGGACATAGAGCTAGTGAATGCAAAACTCAGATGACGAATTAGATTAATGGAGGTAGAATGAATAAATCATTTGTTATAACTTACTACTATACATGTAATAAGTTTGGACACAAAGATAATCAGTGCAAATCAAGGGTTAATGGAAGTAAAAAAAAACATAAAAATGTTTTTTGCTACAACTGCAACAAACCCATACACATTTCAAGAGTTAGTAGAAGTAAAAGGGGAAATCAATTTGACCTAGTAAACAAGAATGAACTAGTGAATAAAATTGACAATAATGAGATTAACCAAGAAATGAAAAAGATATGGAGTTAGAAAGAAGAAATAGTAACATAAGATGTGTTTGTGCCCTCATCCGGTGTAGATAATTCCTTCAATAATTAGACCTAGCATGGTCTTAGGGTGAGCATTAACAAAAAAATGTTTGAACCCCCTAGATTTTTTGGTGTTTCATTCTTTGGCATGAATATATGTTGAAAGGAATGAATAAATAGAGATTATGCAAAAGGAACTAGAAGAAAAGTTGCAGGCATAATCATTTGTGGAGTAAATTAGGTTTTTTCAGTGCAATGAAGAAAGTTTTTATCATATTTTTGAAATCTACCACATTTAATGCAAATTAGGGTATATCATTGATTTATAAAGTGGATTTTTAAGGAATTTTGATCACTTGTTCATTTGAAGAAAGTGAAAAGTGATTTGGAGAAATCTTGAGGCGATTTGAAGTGTGAGCTATACAAACTCTAGTTCTAGTTTTTCATGAAAGAAAAAAGGTATTTTACTCTTTTGTGCTATTGTAGGTTTGTGTGAATATTCTTTCTAAAATAATTTGAGCTAGATTTGTGGATAAATGGAAACCCTTGTAGTTGTAAATGTGTCATAAATACCTAGACCTTCCTATAAGAGGTATTCCATGAAGGTAATTTAAGACGACCCTATGGGAACCTTCTCATCTATTGCTTACGGTGTCATGCCCACTAATGACACTAGGATGTACATTCATGTTAAAACTAAGGAATATAATCACAAAAAATTGATAGATATGTGGCAAAATGAGCTCACTGGGGATGATTTCTTGGTAAAACTAGAATATGCAAACCCTATTACAAAGAAGTTGGATTGGTGGAATCAATTTCATAAATTTTGTTTAAATCTTGATGAAAAATATATTAAACCTACTCTTAGTAGAATTCATGATAAGTTCTTGTGGATAGGCATACCTCACCTAATATCTAAAGAAGTTATTAAGGCAGTTACCAAACTTTGTGATATTGGACCGATACCAGTGTTGAAGTATGTGAAGAATGAAGTGGTGATGGAACTCACTGGTGCAACATCTAACAAGAGAGCCCTTGCAACAAAGCCTATTACCAATCCTATTATGAAGTATGTATCCATAATGATCAGACACAAAATATACTTCACAAATAGGGAAAATTATGTGTCTACTACAACTATATTCACCAGATATGACATGGAAGCTAACGGAGTAGAGTATGATTTATGTGAACTTCTTCGACAACAATTATTTGAAAATTTGAAGATGAAAAGGGAGAAGAAATATGCATTCAAGATTGGTTCCCTGATTGTTTGTATGTTGTTCTACTTTCTTAGAAGACTTCCCGAAATAGATGATGTGGTAATATGGGACACTTCAAGACCTGTCGCACATCAAAATTTTGATTACATGCATGGCTTGGGTGACTTGAAGAGTCAAGAAAATTCTCTGCTAACATTCTTTGGTGTATTCAAGAGTAATATGAATGAAAGAGAAAGGAACCCAAAGACGATTGTTGAAAAGTACAAAGATGATATCATATTTCATGTCTCCATAGATGAGTGCATGATAGAAGCTATTGAACCTCAGACTATGTGGATTCAACCATTGGGTTATGAAGTGACAAAGGAGGAAGAAAAAGTCTATATAAAAGTTTTGTTGAAAAGTCCTAAAGATACCAATGAACCTAGAGTGTGCACTTATGCAGAAAAATCCTCAGAAGTTCGCTTGAAGCATAGGGAACCTATGATGAGAAAAAATGTAGATGAAATTCTTAGAAATTCTAGCTTCACTAATGAATAGATTGCACAAGGAAGAGCCATGGGAGAGAAAATGGCTAGATAATCATCAAGACTAAGGAAATACAACAGGACTACTCCTTCAAAACCATTTGCAACTCTTGCAGTGAAGGTAGAGCCCAGTGCTTTTGGTAAAGGTAAAGGCTTGGCTCCATCTAGACCCAATAAAAGATCTGGTAAAAGGAAAGAGACTCCTTTAATGGCATAAATCAAGAGAGGTAAGAAGGAAAGATATAAGAGGGAAAAGAACCTCAGTATCACTAGAGAACAAGAGGAAGAGGAGAAAGCAAAAAAGGCCTCACTGGTACAACCTAGATCCCCTCTTAGATTAGAGGCTTTGGTAAATAGCTTGATACATTTTGAAGATATGTTGTAGCCTACTATAGAAATTTATTATAAGTAGGTAGAGAAGATATAAAAACATTATTTTTTTCTATTATTCAATATGTCATTACCTTAGAATTTAGTTGGCACTATGTTAAAAACAATGTGCCTGAGAAATTGTGGGAAGCCCCAATGAAAAGGAGATAAGAGGTTGTTGAGTTGGAAGAGAAGATGAGAATTGAGGCATTCAAGAAATTGCATCCTCTTTGACCCCAAATGATTTGGAAAGCTTGAAGAAGGTATGCTCAAAGATGTTGATAAGGGCACAACCCGAGACACAAAAAATAACCCACAAATAAGAGAATAATTTTGTTATTCAAAAAATGGAGCTTCTTACATGTAGAGGATCTCAATCCCCAAGTTCTACATCACATGCAAGTTATAGAAAGCTACAAAATAATCCTTTTGCAATATGCGAGCTTGTCCCCAAAAAGCTACCCAAAAATTAGAAACCCACCCATAAATAGAGCTCCTCATTAGTTTGGAGCCAAAACAACATTTGAATTTGAGTTTAGGCGGTTTGGCGCCAAAAATTTACAACATAAAGTTCAAATTTCAAAAGAGCATTTGCAATTGTATCTTCTAGAAAGTGCATCAACTTCCTGGGGCCATAACTTTTGATTCGGGACTCCGATTCGCAAACCGTTTGAACCGTTGGAAAGGTCTCAAAGTCAATAATGTGCTTGAAATTGCTACGCCAATTTCAACAAGTTTTAGGGCCATTATGGGAAATCTAAGTGCCTCAAATCTAACTCAAAATATTTTCAAGTGCAAATCTAAGAAACTAAAACTACAATATCTTTCAACCCAGGAGTAGAAAATAAAAATCGTACGTTAGGAATTTCATTATGATGAAAAGGGTATCCAAAAATGTAAAAACATCTAAAAACTGAGAAACTTGAAATTTAACTATTTTTGGGTGATGCAAGATTGCCCTTACACCACTGGATGCTCCTGCATTAGACACCCAGGGTAATTTGAGAAGTGACCCTGTCACGTCTCAGATGGTGGAGGAAAACCCAAATGGTCAACCTCTACCTTAGGCAACTAGGATGAATCTTCAATAGGCCTTCCTTTCCATTTCACTAGATATTCTTCATACTGCCTATTCCTGGTACTCCTTCCCACACGACTATCAAATATTTCTTCAATCTCCTCCTTTTCTGAAGTAGGTGCTGGAATCCCACACTGTTCCATCATTGGTGGTTCCTCTATTTCACCTTCATGATACTCTATCAAATCTGAAATGTTGAACACAGGGGAAATGTTGATTCCATCAGGCAACTCTACCTCATATGCATTCCCTGAATCATGCATCTTCAAAATCTTATAGGGACCGAATTTCTTCATCTTTAATTTGTTATAGGTTCCCATGGGAAACCTTTCTTTCCTCAAGTGGACCATTACTTCATCACCAATTTGAAACTCCTTATTCCTCCTTTTCTGATCTGCCTTAGCCTTATAATGCATATTCATCTTATTAATGTATTCACGTACCTTCTCATGTATATTCTTGATGTGCTCTGCAAAATATTTGGCTTCAACACTTATTTTCTTCTCTTGGTCCATCTTCCTCAATTTTGGAGCTGTTCTGGGGCTACCTCCATACACAATCTAGAATGGTGATCTACCAATGCTTTTGTTGACAAAATTGTTGTAAGGAAATTCTGCTTGGGGTAAGATCAAGTCCCATCCCTTGGGTTTATCTCCTACCAAACATCTCAGTAGGTTACTCAGACTCCTGTTAACAACTTTTGTTTGCCCATCTAATTGTGGATGGTGTGCAGAACTGAACATCAACTCTATCTTCGGCTTCTTCCACAAGGTCCTCCAAAAGTACCCCACAAATTTGGTGTCACAATCTGAAACAATACTCTTTAGCAGACCATGTAGCCTCACCACATCTTTGAAGAATAAGTCAGCAATGTGGACTGCATCATGGGTCTTCTGACATGGAATGAAATGTGCCATCTTCGAAAACCTATCAACCACCACAAAGACTGAATCATTACCTCATTGTGTCCTTGGAAAACCAAGAACAAAGTCCATACTGATATCCTCCCACGGCCTCTCTGGTATAGGTAAGGGTTGATATAAGCCTATATTCTGACTCACTCCTTTAGCCATCTGACATACCCTGTAGCTTTGTAAAAACTTCTTCACATCCTGTGACAATTGAGGCCAATAATAATGGTCACTGATAATGGCAATGGTCTTATCCCGACCAAAATATCCTGCCATTCCTCCACTATGCTTCTCCTTTATTAGGTTCTCCCTCATGGAACTCCTCAGGATACACAATTGACTTCCCTTAAATAACACCAGCCACCTTGTCCTATCCACTGTAACAGGTTCCTTGCAAGCTTTATAAGCCTCTACAAAATCAGGATCTTTTGCATATAGTGTCTTCAATTCATTGAACCCAACCACTTCAATCTGCATCTTTGTCATCTATGTTTTCCTCCTACTTAAGACATCTACAACCCTATTTGACTTCCCACTCCTATGTTTCAAAACAAAGGTATAACTCTGCAAAAACTCTACCCATTTCATATGCCTCTGATTTAATTTTCCCTAACTATTTAGGTACTGCAAGGCCTGATGATCAGTATATAGAACAAATTCCTTTGGCAACAAATAATGTCGCCATTTCTTTAATGCTTGAACTATTGCATAAAATTCTTGATCATATACAAAATAATTTCTCCTGGCATC
Source organism: Sequoia sempervirens (assembly GCA_007258455.2). Lineage (NCBI taxonomy): Eukaryota > Viridiplantae > Streptophyta > Pinopsida > Cupressales > Cupressaceae > Sequoia > Sequoia sempervirens. Next base: position 559,288,726 of record VDFB02193867.1, read on the forward strand.
ATTTAACTTTTCACTGAAATAGGCAATGGGCTTACCTTCTTGGCTCAACACTGCTCCAATGGCACAACCACTAGCATCACAATCCACCTTAAACACCTTGTTGAAATCTAGGAGGGATAGAACGGGTTGCTCTATCACCTTCTGCTTCAACAGTTCAAAACTTTTTTCCGCTCCAGTTCTTCACTTGAATTCTTTTCTATCCCCTCTCATTGTTTTAGTCAAGGGTCCACAAATACTACTAAAGTTTCTAATGAAATTTCTATAAAAACTAGCTAAACCATGGAAAGATCTCACCTCAGTAGCAGTTCTTGGGGTAGGCCATTCCAGAATACCCTTCACCTTCTTTGGGTCCATCTTGAGACCTTCTACTGAGACAACAAACCCCAAGTACACTAACTCCCTCTTCACAAAATTGCACTTCTTCAGATTAATCAACAGTTTCTCTTCTCTTAACTTCTCAAAGGCTCTCGGAATATGCATCAGATGATTATCCAACGTCTTACTGAAAATCAAAATATCATCTAAATACACAATAAAAAAACTTCCCAAAAATTCTTTTAGTACCTCGTTCATGAGCCACATGAATGTGCTCGGTGCATTGGTTAGCCCAAAAGGCATCACTAACCACTCATACAGGCCCTCTTTGGTCTTGAAGGCAGTCTTCCATTCATCTCCCTCTCGAATCCAGATCTAGTGATATCCACTCTTCAGATCAATCTTTATGAAGTACTGAGCTCCACTCAAATAGTCCATCAGGTCATCCATCCTTGGTAGGGGAAATTTGTACTTATTGTTATCATGTTTATGGCTCAAGAATTTGTACACATCCTCCACTCCCCATCCTTCTTTGGTTCTAGTACAATGGGTACTGCACATGGACTCAAACTATCTCGTATCAAACCCTTTCTCAACAACTCTTGAACTTGTCTGTTCAACTCCTCATTTTCTGCTGGAGTCATCCTATGATCTGCCTTATTTGGCAAAGTGGCTCTAGGAATCAAGTCAACCTAATGACTGATCTTCCTTATTAGTGGTAAACCCTCAGGTACATTATCAGAAACAATATCCCAAAACTCATCCAACATCCTAGAAACTTCTTATGGAACCTTCTCACTATCCTCCTTACTCACTCTAGGAATCAATGCATAACACACACGCTCATACTTCATACCTTCTAAAAAATTCCTTCCATCTACATAACAAATTCTAGCACTACTGCATACCTTTTCTTCAGTCTCCTTTAGGGGTTTCAACTTGTGACGAACCCCATTCTTTGTCAAGGAATATATGTTTGCATGGCCATCATGTATAGCTCGCCTATCGAACTTCCACGGCCTCCCCAACAACATGTGACATGCATCCATGGGGATGATATCACAGAGTACCTCGTCATGGTAGCTCTCGATCTTGAACTTTACTAGGCATTGCTCATTGACCAAAACTTTGTGGTCTTTCTACAACCAGGCAATCTGATACAAATGCGGGTGCCTTTCCCTCTTAAGCTTCAACTTTGTGACAATCTCCTCTGACACCAGATTATGAGTGCTTCCACCATCAATAATGACATCACAACATTTTCCTTCACACTTGCACCTTGTGCAAAATAGATTCTTCCTTTGTTCTAGTTCCTTTTCCTCAGTTACTAGGGCTCTCCTAATCACTAAGGATTCTCCCCTTTCAACATCATTGGAATGTTCAGATTGGGCCTCCTCATCTACATGCGCAACCCTTCCATGACCTTCTGGCCTTTGTCTGCCCTTCCTTGGTGTTGTGGACATTCATAGGCTCTGTGCCCTTCTTCACCACATTGGAAACATGTTCCTCTGAAACCACCTCTTCCAGATCCTTGTGCATATCTCCCTCATCCTCTACCTCTTTGATCATGACTATTTTGATCATGAGGGCGGTAGAAGTTGTCATTTCTTTGGCTTCGGCTGGTACCCACATCTTCACTTTTCTTTTCATCATCATTTCGGCTTCTTGAAGGTCTACCATTGCCCCTTCCACTTTGACCTCCTCATCCTTTTTGATTTCCATCAAATATTTTGTTCAACTTCTCTTCCACTTTTAGAGAAAACTGATACACATCCTCAATGGTGGTCATTCTAACTAGGCTTAACTCCTAAATGCTTAGTCATAACCCATTAAGATATCAAGCTACCTTCTCCTTATTGGCCTATGTGTTACCCGTTCTGATGATTATCTTGTGAAAATCTTTAGTATATTCTTTCACAGATCTACTTCCTTACTTTAACCTTTGCAATTTCTTCAACAGATCTAACTTGTAGTCCACTGGTATGAATTGCTTCTTCAGTTTCTCTACCATGTGATCCCATCTGGTGATCTTGCCTTTTCCTCTTTGATTTCTTTCCAACTGGACCTCTTTCCACAAAATACTGGCATGGACCTTCAGCTTCATTTTCAAAAACTTAACCCGATCTAGGTCCTCTATTTCCTTATACTCAAAATATTCTTCTAGCTCGTTGATCTAGTTGATCAACTCTTCCGGGTTCAGACTTCCAGAATAACTGGGGACTTCTGCTCTAGGTCTTTTCCCAATCTTTGAAATGGCCCTTATTAGCTGCATTTGGTCTTGTTCAATTACTTCTTCTTCCTCTTCTACATCTAAACCCTTTTCCTCTCCTTCATCCTCACTTTCCTCCCTTGGGTTTAACCCTCTTCTAAACTGCTCTTGTAACGCATCAATATGTCTCTGGAAGGCTGCCAGTACATCTGTTCCACCAACATTTCTACCGCCTTGACCACCTCTGGTACCACCACGCCTACCAGGCATCACTCTTAGAGGCATCTTCCTTGACCTCGACCCACAACCATAGTCCTGGTGCAAACTGCCTCACAATTGGTGATCTGTCCACATGCTCAAGAAAACCCGCTCTAATACCACTTGATGAGGGCATAGCCTGAGACACAAAAAATAACCCACAAACAAGAGAATAATTTTATTATTTATAAAATGGAGCTTCTTACATATAGAGGATCTCAATCCCCAAGTTCTACAATACATGCAAGTTATAGAAAGCTACAGAATAATCATTTTGCAATATGCGAGCTTGTCCCCAAAAAGCTACCCAAAAATTAGAAACCAGTTGATAAATAGAGCTCCTCATTAGTTTGGAGCCAAAAAAACATTTGAATTTGAGTTTAGGTGGTTTGGTGCCAAAAATTTACAACATGAAGTTCAAATTTCAAAAGAGCATTTGCAATTGTATCTTCTAGAAAGTGCGCCAACTTCCCGAGGCCATAACTTTTGATCCGGGACTCCGATTCACGAACCGTTTGAACCATTGGAAAAGTCTCGAAGTCAATAAAGCACTCAAATTTTTCTATACCAATTTCAAAAAATTTTGGGGCCATTCTGGGAACTCTAAGTGCCTCAAATCTAACTCAAAAAAATTTTAGGTGCAAATCTGGGAAACTAAAACTGCAATATCTTTCAACCCAGGAGTAGAAAATAAAAAACATAAGTTGGGAATTTCATATGATGAAAAGGGTATCCAAAAATGTAAAAACATCTAAAATCCAAGAAAATTGAAATTTAACTATTTTTGGGTGATGCAAGATTGCCCTTACACCACTAGATGCTCCTGCATCAGATGTTCTGAATGAAGAAAAGAGTAAATACTCTAATGACAAAAGATAAGAAGTAGATAAAGAAAATAAAGAAAGAAACTACAAAAGACATCAGGGGTATGGCTAAGAAATATGGTCAATTTGGTGCACTCCCATCTGATTCTGCACCTAAATTAGGAGAAGTTTCTAGAGAGGTTAAGGAATACATTCCTTTAGGTAAAAATGATATAGATATCCTTCTAGATACAGGGGTTACAAATGATCCTTTAGAGATAGAGAAACAAAAGGAGGAAGAAGTTGAACCAAAGAATCTTAGTGTTGTCCCTTCAAATCATGTAGAAGAAGAAAAGGATAAAGATGAAGGTGGAGGGAATGAAGAAGAGAGACAAATTTAAAAAGGAAGAAAAAAATTAAAAGAAGAAAAAGGAGATGAAGAAGAAAGAGAAGAGAAAGAAGATAGAAATGGGGAATCTACCAAGAAGAATGAAGAAGATCAAAGGCAGGTTATAGATTCTCATAGATCCTCTAGAGAATCCTCCTCTGGAGATGATGTTTTAAAAGGCTTGTTATCTAAGAAAACCAGGTTCCAACCAGTGATTCCTTTAGAACTTCTACAACTCCCCATGATTCAAGGAAATGTGGATTTGGATAAGTTTTCTCCTATTCATAAATTGGTGTTAGAGGATATATTGCATGCATCCAGAAGAAGAGAAATTATAGAAACACATTAAAAGGGGACATATCTTATTAATGATGCCATCAAAGCTTTGCAGGAGGCTAACCTCGGTACATTAGTTGATACATCTCTCTCTCTCCGGTAGAGAATCTAAAACTTTTATTGGACTCCTTTAAGGAGTATGCCTTTGGACTAGGTGAAAATACAAGGCAAGAGATTGAGGATAAATTGGCTAAGAAAAGACTTTTGGCACTCCATGATAAGTGTGCTCTGGCACACACCAATGTGAAAAGGAGCCAGGAAGTTGTGCTGGCTTGTGAGTTTGAATCAAATATTGTATTTTCTTATTACATAAAGTGTTTGAATGCCACTCAAAATTTCAAGGATCTCATGGACACCATTGAGTTTTAGTTAACAATTGCATCAAGTACTTATAGTGCATCCAAAGATAGAGACAGGTCGACCTAGAATGCTATCTCTTCACGTAGAGAAAAATTATTTATTTTATTGAAGCAAAAGGAAGATATTATTAGAAGATTTGGTTAGCTAGGTGACCTTGTTGTTGGAAACACAATGACAGACAACTGAGAGGGGGAGTGAATCAATTGTCACATAAATTATACATATTGAACTTATTCTCATATTTGATAAATAAACATGAAAGCATAAACCATCACGCATCAAAAACACACATAACACCAATATTTTTTAAGTGGAAACCTTGTTAGGGGAAAAACCATGGTGGAGGTTAATCTACAAGATTATACCCTATTAAAAGTACAAAAGTATTAAAAATGGGGAATGCACATGCATTTAGACACATTTCCTAGAGCACACTACTCAAATACAAAAGGTTTACTGCCCAAAGGAAGACTCACTATCTTACGATCACATTTGGATTACATCTAGAATATTTTGAACTAAGAAACTAACATCTTCTAATTCCTTATTATAGTTCTGGTTAAGCACATAAACACTTTAATCTACTCACTCTTTTTCACACTTTACTTCTGCCTTCAAAACATTAGAACACTATTCACACTTATCACATGGCATGCATTGCACAACATACCATAAATAGTTGATCATATATATCCGCAACTAGGGATAACACAAACTATATGTCAGCCCAACAAAATATGAAATATGTATAAATTGTCAGTCCAAATCAATAGACAATTATCAATGTGGACAAAAAAATGTTAGCCAGAACATATTAAGGACCCAAAACAACATTCTTAAATTTGAAACACCTTCAAAAATTATGCCTTGAAGATCTGCAACACGCTACAATCACCTTCTCGGCCATGATCATGAAAAACATGAACTCATAGAAGAAAATCATCAATCGCAAGCATAACAATCAATGCAAACCAACAACAATGATAGAGCATGATCTAGAAACATCCACAAGCATCATGAATCACCATAGAAGCATCCACAACAACTCAAATTACTAGAATCACATCATCTTCTTTTAGGAACACCAACTAAAGGAACAAAGCAACTTTCAGAACACAGATACTCATAACTCAATCAAATCTTCATGTAAAACCTTTGAAAATTCATGTGGATAAACTAGATATACTTTTCAACAAACCCTTTAATCTGCAACCTCTTATCATCAATATACTGAGTTAGCCACCATATTGAACTTTACTACATCACTGACAACCTACAACTTATTTTATTACAATTTTCTCAATATTCTCAACATATACACCCTTAAAAACATTAATAGAAATAGTTTTGACATCAATGAGAACCACACATCAAAAATTTCCAAAAATCTCCCCATTTGGCATTGATGGCAACACATGATGTAAAAACACCATCAACGATACTTTCTCTTAGTATTTTCTCCCCCTTAGATTTTAACTCTTTTCTCCTTAACTCTTTCACATTTTTTCACATGAATCTTCTCCCCCTTTGACATAAATGATAAAGGTACACATTATATCTCTCCACACAAGCTCTGAACCACATTTATGAATATCTGACTACTCCCCCTGAGTAGCAACCACCACAACATCAATCCAGATCACATGATATGACTATGAAATACATAGACTGATGCAAGTCAATACATATTAATTTTGATTAGGAGGGGTAATCACCCCCATCTTCCCTTTGAGATCTCAAAAATATCCTTAGGAAAGGGCTTGGTAAAGATATCTATAATCTGTTCCTTCATGGGCACATACTCCAATCTGACTTCCTTTTCACTCACCTTCTCTCTCAAAAAGTGAAACTTGATAAATATATGCTTGGTTTTTTAATGTAACCCTATATTTTTAGAAATGTTAATTGCACTTGAATTATCATAGAATATAGCAATAGGTTCATCATACACAACTCTTATATCTTTCAACATCTACTTCATCCACAATACTTGAGTGTAATTGTTAGCAACAACAATGTATTCTACCTATGCAGTAGATAAAGAAATGGCATTTTGCTTCTTACTTAACCATGAAACAAATTTATTTCCCAAGAAAAATGCACCACCACTAGTATTATTTCTATCATTCACATCTCCTACCCAATCAACGTCAATAAAGGCACTCAAAGTAAGGTCATCTTCTTTAGGATACCATAGGCCAAAATTAAATTTCCCCTTCAAGTACCTAAAAATCTTCTTCACAACTGTCACATGAGATTCCTTAGGATTAGCTTGAAATCTTGCAACAATTCATATGTCATTCATGATATTAGGTCTAGTTTGAGTCAAATAGAGCAATCCATCAATCATGGATTTTTATCTAGTTTCATTTGTTTTAGGAGAATCATCATTTTATGTTAACTTACATCTAGTCACCATAGGTGTACCAACTGGCTTTGAATCTTCCATACTAAACTTCTTTAGCAATTCTTTCACATACTTGGACTAAGATATAAAGATCCCTCTATCTATCTAAGTAATTTTCAATCCCAAAAAGAATTTCATTTCTCCAATCATAGACATCTCAAACTCACTCTACATCTCATCAGCAAACTTCATGCACAAACTATCATCTCCTTCAAAAATGATATCATCAACAAATACTTCAACAAACAAATCTTTATCATGATAAATCTTAAAATAAAAATTACTATCAATAGTACCTTTATTAAATCTAAGCTTCAACAAATACTTGCCCAATCTGGAATACCGTGCTCTTAGGGCTTTCTTAAGTCCATACACTACTTTCTTCAACAAGAAAACCATATATCCCTGATCAATCAATTAAAATCCATTAGGTTGCTCAATATACACTTCTTTTTCTAGTTCACCCTTTAGAAATTTTGACTTGACATCCATCTAATAAACCTTGAAGTTTTTGTAAGCAACATAAGTAAGAAATAGTCTCATAGCTTCAATCCTAGCAATAGGAGAAAAAGTTTCTTCAAAGTCAATTCTTTCCATCTGAGAATATTCTTTACACACAAGTCTTTCTTTGTTTCTAACAACTTCGCCTTGCTCATTTAGTTTGTTCTAAAAGACCCATTTAGTTCCAATTACATTTTTGTCCTTAGGTCTAGGAACAAGAATCCATGTATCATTCTTCTCAATTTTCAGTAGTTCTTTCATTGCTTCCACCTAATGTTTATCTTTGCATGCTTCATTGACACTACTAGGCTTAGTCTTGAGATCAAATAGTATTCTTCTGCAATTCTTCTCCTAGTTTGAACACCTTTTCTCTTATCACCTTTAATCTAATCTTCAAAATGATTTAGTCTTACACACCTTGGAGTCTTAGGGTACTCTTGAACTTCAGGATCTTGTGATCTCACTTTTTCACTTTTACTAGTTTCTTCCTCTTGATTTTCTAGATTCACTAGAATTTTTTGAACTTGATTTAGAGTCTAAACTTTCTTTCCTTTATTTGAACTATCATTCTAATCATCTGAATCATATATGTATGTTCTAGATGGTCTAGTTGTATCTTCATCAACCTTTACATTAGCACGTTCAATTACTTTCCTCAATCTCTTATTGTAGCACCAGTAGGCTTTACTTTTAGTAGAATAACCAAAAAAAGATTCCTTCATCACTTCTAGCTTCAAAATTTTTTGTCTTCATCTCTTTTGATATAGCATTTACTCCCAAAGATTTTGAAGCATCTAATAGTAGGCTTATGAGCAAACCATAGCTCATAAGGAGTTTTTTTGGTATCACCTTTGACATATACCTAGTTGAGAGTGTAAATAACAATAGTCACAGCTTCTCTCTAGTAGATATGCATAACCTTTCCTCCCAGCATCATGGTCCTAGAAGCTTCTTGAATTGTCTTGTTCTTCCTTTCCACAACTCCATTTTTCTAAGGGGTTTGTGGGGCACATAATTGTCTCTTTATCCCATGTTCTTCACAAAAAGAATTAAACTCACCAAAAGTGAATTCACCACCTCTATCTGATCTTAGAAATTTAATCTTCAAACCTATCTTTGTCTCAACCATAGCGTTAGAAATCTTGAATTTATCTAGAGTATCATATATTTACCTTAAGAAAGTAACCCACATCAATCTAAAATAATCATCAATAAGTAATATGAAGTACCTATCTCCTTGTAAACTTTTGGCTCTAGAAGGACCACACAAGTCAGTATGCACAAGTTCCAACACTTCATTCCAACAATGCAATTTTCTCTAGAATGAAACTCTAGTTTTCTTCCCTAACTGACATTCCCATTAGTAGGCTTTATCAACTTAGGAAGATCTCTCACTATCTGAGTAGAACTTATCTTGATAATATTTTCAAAGTTTACACGACACAATCTTCTATGCCACAACCAAATTTCATCAACTTGAGCAATCAGAAAACTTTTACCAGTAGCACTTAGGGGAAATATATCACCTTTTATTTTTTTACCATATGCAATCACATATTTGGAACTCCCCAATATTCTACATTTTCCATCCTTGAATTGAAGATTGTATCCCTTGTCAACCATTTGTCCAACACTTAAGAGATTATGCTTCAATCCTTCCACATATAGAACATCATCAGTATTATGCTTACCATCAAGAGAAATGGATCCTCTACCATGGATTACACCAAATTTTTCATCACCAAATATTACAACACCACCATCATACTTTTCCAAGCTCACAAATTTACTTTTATCACCTGTCATGTGATGAGAGCATCCACTATCAATCACCCATTCATCTTTTTCTTCAACTTTGGTAGCAAGATCTTTCTCCACATTTTTGTAACTAGCATATTCAATAGGTATTGGATCATTTTCCTTGATAGCAATAAATAACCATTCATCCTCACGTAAATTCCCTTTATCAGATTCATCATCTATCACACCTTCATCAACAACATAATAACACTTTCTTTGGAATCTAGGCTTGCTAGTTATTGGATTAGGAACTCTTTTTGAACACCTCAAGGAAAAATGACCTATCTTATTGCAAGAAAAACATTTTCAAGGTGATTTCCCTTTATACTTACCTTCTCCTTTTGGCTACCCTCTTGACAATAAGTGCTTCAAGCTCATCTAGTTTTCTCTCTTCTTCAATATCTCTCATTTCCTACTCATACTTGGACATTTTTCCAGAAGAACTTTCTCCTAGATCATATCCCTACTTATATTTTCTGGAGATAGTAGCTTTGAATGTAGATTATGTCTTAGGAAGAGATTCAACAAACTCACTTAACTCAAAAGCAGCAAGATTACCAATCAACATGTATTTGGTTACATTTGTCATAGTTTGGATCTCCTCAATAGCAAAACTTTGTGTTTGTATGCAACAAGCAAGGATCTAATCACTTTAGAAACATTTTTTGATTCTTCCAATGTTCCACTAGCACATCTGATACTACACACAAGGTCATTCACTCTCTGCATAAAAGAAGTGATGTTCTCATCTTCACCCATTCTTAACATTTCATATTTCCCTTTCAAGCTTTGCAGCTTAGCAATCTTCACATGGGTATCACCTCCATACATAGTTTCCAACTTTTTCTAGAGCTTATAAGTAGTCTTCAACTCCATTACATTTTTCATCTTAGAATCAATCAGAGCACTGAACAATGCTTCCTTAGCCTTGATATTGTACTCAGCTTCCTCAATCTCACTTGTAGTAGAAGGACCATTCTGTGGGATGATATACCTATTCTTTGCAATTTTCTAGTAAGGTTCACCAATGCATCTCAGATAACACTCCATTCAATTCTTCCATAGAGAATAATTAGTTCCATGAAATCTCATACTATCGTTCTTATATGTCACCATCCCAAATCATCTCAAGTGATCAAGCTTCTCTGGAGGAACTTTCTCTGATACCAATTGTTGGAAACACAAGAGCAGACAACTTATGGGGGGTGAATTAGTTGTCATAGAAATTATACATATTAAAATTATTCTCAAATTTGATATATAAACTTGAAAGCATAAACCATCACACATCAAAAACACACATAACACCAAGATTTTTTATGTGGAAACCTTGTTAGGGGAAATACGACGGTGGAGGTTAATCCATGAGATTATTGTTGGATGTTGTGGTTGTGTTTCTGATATGTGGTTGCCATTGATGTCAACACTATTAGCACTGATCGTATTGGAAGTTGTATATGTCAAAGATATTGAGAAAATTGTTAAAGGAAATGTTGCAGGTTGCTAGTGGAATTGTGAAGGTCATGAAGGTGAATTGTTTAGAACATTGACTACCAAGTGTTTTAGTCTAAAGGGTTTCATGCTTAGTGTATCTATTCTATCCACTGAAAGTTCTAGAGGTCCACGAGAAGATTTGATTGTGTTGTGACAGTTTTTTTGTGGCTTCAGTTAGTGTTCCTGATTGAAGTTGAAGTGATTTCAATTAGCTTATCTATTGCAGATGTTTCTTTGATGGTTCGTGATGCTTTTCAATGTTTCTAGATTGTGATCTATCTTTGTTGCATGTCCATGTTGATCGGTGTGTTCATGGTCAGTGATTTTACCATTGCATGTTTGGGTTTTTCATGTTCTTGGTTGATATAATGGTGTAATGTGTTGTAGATCCTTGAAGATTAAATTTGAATGTTTGGCATGCTCGAGGAAATTATTTTAAGTCTTAATTATGATATGGCTGATGGTGTTTGATTCGCATTGTAAATTTATTTGTAATTTTGGGCTGAAATCATGTATATGTTTCATATTTTCTTATTTTGTCTGGCCAACATAGTTGTTGATGTAAATATGTGTAGCGGATATATAAGAGTGGTTGTGTGAGTGAAATGAGGTGTGCTAGAGTGCCAAAGGAATTGATAGTGTGTGCATAGTTTTTTTTCATTTAAGTGTAGAGCTGAGTGAGTGAAGTGTGGAGGATTTTTTCTGTGCATAACTAGAACTATAATCAAGATTTTGCAAAAGCTAATTTCTCATTTCATACCCTGCAGATCTAATCCAAATTGTTGTAAGGTAGTGGGCCTTTCTTATTTGAGTAGTGAGCTCTAGGAATTGTCCCTGAATGTATGTTCATTCCCATTATTTCTCATTATAATTTTAACAAGGTATAATACTGTGGACTAACATCCACTGTGGTTTTTCCCCTAACAGGGTTTCTACATAAAAAAATTTGGTGTTCTTTATGTATTTGATGTGTTGTTTGTTTATGGTTTAATGTTCTTGAATTAGATCTGAGGTTTGGTTAAGTAAAGTTTAATAAGTTTGAAATTATGTGTCAACTGATTCACCCACCTTCTCAGTTGTCTGTCCTTCTTTTTCCAACAATTGGTATCAGAGCAGGTTCCTTTGAAGAAGTTTAAAAGCTTGAGGTGATCTAATAAGGCATTATACAAGAAGGAAATTCCTAGATTTGATGGAACTAACTACTCTCTGTGGAAGAAGAGAATGAAATGTCATTTGATATGTATTGAGAACCCTTCTGGAAGATCACAAATGATAGATATGTTATTCCTCAGCCTACTTCCTACATCCCTGATGAGATCAAGGAAGCTAAATATAATATCAAGGATATTGAAGCTTTGGTGAGTGCTTAGATAGATTTGGAAATGAAAAATGTGATGGATCTGAAGATAGCTCATGAGATTTGGAAGAAGCTGGAGAATTTGTATGAAGGAGATGCACTTGTGAAGGTTTCTAAGCTACAAATTTTAAAAGGCAAGTATGAAAATTTGAAGATGGGTGAAGATGAAAATATTTCTTCTTTTATGCAAAGAATCAATGAACTAGTCATGGGTATTAGATGTGTCAGTGGTACCATATATGAATAGGAAATTGTAGCTAATGTGCTCAAATCATTGCCTCCCTCTTACAAAAAAAAAATATCATGCTATTGAAGAGCTCAAATTAGTGACAAATGTGACTAGAGATATGTTGATTAGTAAGCTTGTTGCCATTGAGTTGACTAAATTTGGAGATTCTACTTCGAAGACTGAATCTACATTTAAGGCCACTATATCTAAAAGCAAGAAACAAATATATGATCTGGGAGAATTATCTAGAAAGGCATTTAATTATGAGAATGAGATGAACTAGATTGAAGATGAAGAATGAGAATTCCAAGAGCCGGAAGCACTAATTGTAAAGACAGAAGGCAAAGGACAAGGTAAGTATAAAGGAGTGTTACCTCTTAAATGTTTCTCTTGTAATAAGATTGGTCATTTTGCATCAAGGTGTCCTGATGGAGTTCCTAGACCCAAAACCGATAAACCTATATTTCAGAAGAAATGTTATTATGTTGAAGAAGGTGTTACTGATGAAGAATCAGATAAGGAGGATGGAAATTATAATGGATGGGTGTTCATTTCTATCATGGAGAATAGTCCAGTTGCTACTAAATCTGCTAATAATTAGAATGTTGAGAAAGCTCTTACAGCCAAAATTGAAGAAAAGGATGAGTGGCTTATTGACAACGGATGCTCACATCATATGACTAGTGATAAAAGCAAGTTTCTAAGTCTAGAAAAAACATGATGGTGGGATTGTAAGATTTGGAGATAACAATGCTGGCATGATTCATGGTAGAGGATCTATTTGTCTTGGTGGTAAACATAAAACTGATGATCTTCTCTATGTTGAGTGTTGGACAGATGGTGGACAAGAGTTATGATCTTCAGTTCAAAGATGGAAGATGCATAATACTTGGAAGTTTCAAAAACATGATTGCATCAGTTACAAAGAGTAGAGGTAATATCTTTCACTTGATTGTTGCTAATGAAAGTTGTTTAATTTCTCAAGTAGATGAAAGTTGGTTATGGCATAGAAGGCTATGTCATGTGAATCTTGATAACATTGTTAAGGTGAGTTCCACTCAATCTGTAAGAGATCTACCAAAGCTAGTGAAGCCTAGTAACACAATATGCAAGGAGTTTTATATGGGAAAATAGAATAGAGTCTCTTTGTAGAGTAAAAAACATCATACTAATGGAGTAATGGAGCTGGTGCATACTAATCTATGTGGTCCCTTTAGAGTCAAAATCCTAAATGGAGAAAGCTAATTTATGTTGCTCATTGATGATTATTCTAGAATGATATGGGTTGATTTTCTAAGAGAAAAATGTGAAGCATTAGAAAAGTTCAAAAGTTTTAGAGCTAGGGAAGAGAATGAAATAGATCTGAAGATAAAATGCTCGAGGTCAGATCAAGGTGGTGAATTCACTTCCTGGGATTTCAATAATTTCTATGAAGAGCATGGAATCAAAAGATAGTTATCTGCTCCTTGGAACCCTCAATAGAATGGAGTTGTAGAGAGAAAGAACAAAACAATTCTAGATGTTGCTAGAACAATGATGATTGAAGGAAATGTGCCTCAAATCTATTGGAAAGAAGCTATAAGCACTATTTTGTATACTCTAAACTGAGTAAATGTCAATAGTATCTCTAGTAATATCCCTTTTGAATTAGAGTTTGGTTATAAGCTCACTGTTAAGTATTTCAATATTTTTTGAAGCAAGTGACATTATATTAAGAGAGATGAAGACAGGAAAATTTGATGCTAGAAGTGATGAAGGAATCTTCTTAGGTTATTCCACTAAGAGAAAGGCCTACCGGTGCTATAACAGAAGACTAAGAAAGATGGTTGAGAGTGAAAATGTTAGAGTTGATGAAGACTCTACTAGATCATCCAGATACAATGGATATAACTTAGATGATGAGTAGGATAATAAAAATCAAGGGAACAATGCTCTAACACAAAATCGAGCCCAAACTATTCCAGTAAATCAAGAAAGTCAAGGAGGAGAAGCAAGTGGAAGTGCATAAGAAATAATAGAAGAACCAGAAGTCTGAGAGAATCGTAAAGTTCCAAGGTATGTAAGGTTAAATAATTTTGAAAATGAAATTATAGGAGATAAGAATAAAGGTGTGCAGACAAGAAGAACGATTGCAGAAGAGTATTGTTTGATTTCCAAAATTGAGCCTAGAAATGTAAATGAAGCTTATAATGATGAACATTGGATGGAAGCTATGAAAGAAGAATTGATGCAGATAGAAAATAATGATACATGGATTCTTGTTCCTAGATCGAAAGACAAAAATGTTATTGGTACTAAATGGGTCTTCCAAAACAAGCTGAATGAACAAGGTGAAGTAGTTTGGAATAAAGCAAGACTGGTATGTAAAGGGTATTCACAAATGGAAGGTATATATTTTGAAGAAACTTTTCCCCCTATTGCCAGAAGAGAAGCTGTTAGATTATTTCTTGCTTATATTGCATATAAGAACTATAAATTTTACTAGATGGATGTAAAGTCAGCCTTTCTAAATGGTGAATTAGAAGAGGTATATGTTGAACAATCAAATGGATTTCTACCAACAGAAATGGAAGACATGGTTTGCAGATTGAAGAAAGCTCTGTATGGGCTCAATCAAGTGCCCAAAGCCTGGTATGCTAGACTATATAAATACCTACTAAAGCTTGGATTCAATAAAGGTACTATTGACAACAACTTGTATTTCAAGTTAGATCATAATAAAGAATTAATAATTGAAGTATTTGTTGATGGCATTATTTTTGGAGGAGATGATTATCTATGTATGAAGTTTTTTGATGAAATGAAAAGTCAATTTGAGATGAGTATGATTGGTGAGATGAAGTTATTTTTGGGATTGTAAATCACTTAGTTGGATAAAGGGATTTTCATATCACAGTCCAAATATGTGAGAGAGTTGTTGAAGAAGTTTGGAATGGAGGAATCAAAGCATGTTGGTACACCAATGGTAACTGGATGTAAGCTAACATAGAATGATGATTCTCCCAAGGAAAATAAAATAAGATACAGGTCAATGATTGGTGGATTGCTCTACTTAGCTCAAAATAGAACAAAAATTATGAATGGTGTGTGTATGGTTACTAGATATCAAGCTAATCCGAAGGAAATTCATGTGACTACTGTTAAGAAAATCTTCAAATATCTGAAAGGAACAATTGATTTTGGGATTTGGTATCCTAAGGATAATGATCTTAGCATGTGTGTCTATATTGATGCAGATTGGACAGGTGAAGTAGATGACAGGGAAAGCACTAGTGGTGGTCCCTTCTTTCTAGGGAAGAAGTTGGTGTCATGGTTGAGCAAAAAGAACTCTATTTCTCTATCTACAGCCAAGGTAGAGTATATTGTTGCTGCAAATAATTGTACTTAGGTGATATGGATGAAATAGATACTAAAAGATATCAGAGTAATATATGATGAGCCTATTGCCATATATTGTGAAAACTCAAGTGCAATAAACATATCAAAGAATCTAGTGCTACACTCTAAGAACAAGCATATTTCAATCAAGTTTCACTTCTTGAGGGAGACAATGAGTGAGAAAGTAGTTAGATTGGAGTATGTGCCTACAAAAGAATAGATTGCAAACATTTTCACCAAGTTGTTGCCCAAATATACCTTTGAGTATCTCAGAGGGATGCTAGGGGTGGCTACTCCTCCTAATAAAAACTAAAGATGCATTTACATGCATCAATTTGTGTGTATCATAGCTATATCTTGATCTAGATTGATGTTTCTATGGATACTACTCAGGGGGAGTAGTTAGATGTGTAGATATGTGGTCTATAGTTTATGAGAGGAGAAGAAGTGTGTGGAAATATAATGCTTATCTTTTCCATTGATGTCAAAGGAGGAGAGTTGCAAGTGAAAAATAGTATGAGGAGAAGATATGTGGAGAAAAGTGAGTTAGAATCTAATGGGGAGTTAGTGTTGTTGAAGAGTTGGTTTGATGGTGTTTTTCACATCATGTGTTGCCATCAATGTAAAAGGGGGAGATTGTTGGATGCTATGGTTGTGTTCTTGATATGTGGTTGCCATTGATGTCAACACTATTAACACTAATCGTATTGGAAGTATATTTCAAGGATATTGAGAAAATTGTTAAAGGAAATGTTGTGGGTTGCTAGTGGAATTGTGAAGGTCATGAAGGTGAACTATTTAGTACATTGATTATTAGGTGTTGTGGTCTAAAGGGTTTCATGTTAATTGTATCTAGTCTATCCATTGAAAGTTCTAGAGGTCTTCAAGAATATTTGATCATGTTGTGGGAAAATGTGTTGTGACAATTTTTTTATGGCTTCAGTTAGTGTTCTTGATTGAATTTGAAGTGATTTCAATTAGCTCAACTATTTTGGATGTTTCTTTGATGGTTTTTTATGCTTTTGGATGTTTCTAGATCATACTCTAGCTTTGTTGCATGTCCGCGTTGATCGGTGTGCTTGTGGTCGGTGATTTTACTGTTGCATGTTCGGGTTTTCATGTTCTTAGCTGACATGATGGTGTAACATGTTGCAGATCCTTGAAGATTAAATTTGAATGTTTGGCACACTCAAGGGAATTATTTTAAGTCTTAATTATGATATGGCTGATGGTGTTTGATTTGCATTGTAAATTTATGTGTAATTTTGGGCTGACATCATGTATATGTTCCATATTTTCTTATTTTTTCTGGTTGACATAGTTGTTGATGTTAATCTATATAGCAAATATATAAGAGCAGTCTTGTGAGTGAAATGAGGTGTGTTGGAGTGCCAAAGGAATTTCTACTGTGCACATATTGTTTTATCATTTGAGTGCAAAGCTGAGTGAGTGAAGTGTGAAGGAGTTTTTCTGTGCATAACTGGAACTATAATCAAGCTTTTATAGAAGTTAATTTCTTAGTTCATACCATGTGGATCTAATATGAATTATTGTAAGGTAGTGGTCCTTTTGTATTTGAGCAGCAAGCTCTAGGTAATGTTCCTAAGTGTTGTGCATTCCCATTATTTCTCATTATACTTTCAATAGGGTATAATATTATGGGCTAACATTCACCATGGTTTTTCCCCTAACAGGGTTTCATGTAAAAAATCTTGGTGTTCTTTGTGTCTTTGATGTGTTGTATGTTTATGGTTTAATGTTCTTGCATCAGATCTGAGGTTTGGTTAAGTAAATTTTAATAAGTTTGAAATTATGTGACAACTGATTCACCCCCCTCTCAGTTGTCTATCCTTGTTTTGCGAACAATTATACCATGTTAAAAGTATAAAATTATTACAAATGGGGAAGGAACATGCATTCAAGCACACTTCCTAGAGCACACTACTCAACTACAAAAGGCTTACTGCCCAAAGGAAGCCTCACTATCTTATAGTCACATTCAAATTACATCTAGAATATTCTGAATTGAGAAAATAACATCTTCTAATGATTGATTACAGTTTCGGTTAAGCACATAAACACTTTAATTTTCACACTTTACTTTTTCCTTTGAAAGGTTAGAACATTATTCATAGTTAGCACATGGCATATGTAACGCCCGTCGTGCAAACCCCAGAGAACACACACATGATATGAATAATTTTTTTTTTTAAATAATAAAAGTAAACATGCTATAACATTAAATCATAACACATAGCATATCACATAGCATTAAAACCACATGGTTCTCTGGGGCACGCGAGGTTACATTGCAACCACAACACAAAAAAAGATAACGAAAACAACATAACCATTTAATTTATAAAAACCATACACAATGATACAACTGATAGTCATAATGCGAGTATGACAACATCGCACAATTACATCCATGATAAATCTTTTAACAAGATCCAAATTTAAACCTAACTATTACATCTTGAAATAATATTACATTACAATTTTCTTTGATACATGAATAACATTGAATTTCCCAACATGGGGATTGATACAAGATAAAGGAACATGAAGTACAATCGATCACTGGAACATCTGCACTACGGAAAGCTGAGATGACAAGATGCTGATGGGGAACCCAACGGGTGTGGAGCACATTCCACCCAACCATGTGAATTATGAAGTAACTCACCCCCTGTGCTCAGAGGTGACGAGGAAGTGAACCCGACCATGAATGTCAAGCCGACTCAACAACATGATACAGAACAAGTACAACTCAAATATGCAATGCACAACCATCGACGTACTCAAATCACATTACAAGTTAAACCAAGAACTCATCACGATAACATGAAGTAAAATCACTTAACAATCACGAATCAAATTCACAAGAATTCAAAGAAACATCACAAAGAGATAACATCCAGAGGCAACAACAAAGCACAAGGGTGTCAAGTGGAGAGTGTCATCGCGTAGCTCTCATGGGATTCTCCTGGCCCTTCCTCCAACTGAGGCACCGGCACCCATCTATGGATCTCCTGGCCCTTCCTCCTAACTGAGGCGCCGACACCATAGGGTAGCTAATGCGAAGCCAACAGTCTCTCGTGAAGACAAGACTATGACTATGCCAACCACGGCCTTCTCAGTCTATCACTAGTATAAGGTAGCCCTAATGCATAGCTGAGGAATCCAAAGTTTTATTATCTTGTGTGTTTAAACTACCCAACCCCCTAAATCTATTGTTTAGGTTATCACTTGTTTACTACTCATCGAGGTTTATCCTGGCCCTTCCTCGTCCGAGGCGCCGGCGCCCACGAAGAGCCACTCTCCCTCCTATGACCCCTAACATATCTCAAGAAGGCAAGGGTTGAACTAAATCATAAAACATAATACTTGAATTCCATACAAGCGAGGTAATATTCCTCTCGCGACAATCCATCACAAACTATCATAAGAAAACGTTCAACCCTTCCAAGCATAATTCATTCAACTTCAAAACCAAAGATATAAGTATACGAAGACAACTTCAAAATGAAACATGCCTCTGGACTAGGGTTACAAAACAAGAGGGTTCCCACATCGACCGTACTGAACAAGAGAAACTACAACATGAAAAGAACCTCAGATAACATTCACAAGATTTCACTATCATGTTTGACTCCAATCCCGTTTACGCAATTAAATTCAATTGTCACGACAAGGGCTACAATCACAACCAAAATGACTAAATCTTGTCTGAATATTTTCTTAATCAAAATAATAATCAAACATTTCCCAATTAGATTATATAAAACAAATTATCACAATAGAACCAAGATTAAACATTTTAACCCAAGCTAAAAATTACATTCGTGTAATAAGATAATCCACCTTAAAATTATATAAATACTATAACCACCTTAACAACTACAATAAAATATAAATATACATAAATGTATATATACATATATATATATACATATACATATACCTACATATATATATATATATATATATATATATATATATATATATATATATATATATATATATATATATATATATATATATATATATATATATATATAACTCAAAAACAAAATAAATAAAACTTAAATAAAACCTAAATATGAAATAACAAAGAAACCCGCAACCTTACCGCCGGGCTTACACAGCGGCCAATGGTACAGCGCCCTTCAGCTGCTGACGATCATTCTATCAAAGATCCCCGCAGCCTCGGTGGGCCCAAACACCCTCCTTTCCCCATACAAACTTTTATCAACATAAAAATTTCGATTTCCAAATCAAAATTTCAATTATATTTTTTTTTTATATAAAAATTCTTTTAAAAAGATTCGAATGCGTTTCCATGAACACGGAAATAAAAAAAAATTAATAATAATAAATTTCCTGTGTACGAAATATGACGGATTTCGAAGTTTCGATTTTCGTTTTCTGATAAAGACAATATAAATATTTAACAAAAAGGATTTTAATGGAGATATAAGTAGATATATATATATATATATATATATATATATATATATATATATGTATCAGGATATAAATATATCAATAAACACCCAAACATACATATATTTTAACATGAGGGCAGAAGTACAGAGATAAATATTAAATTGGAGAACAAAAGAATAAAATAGAGCAATAAACATTTACACATACCCAGATATTTTCAAACTTTCAAATGCATTGTTTTTAAAAGGGGAAATCACTTTTCTCTAAATACTATTTTTATAATTTGTATGTTCCAGAAGATTGGGTTTTTCTTTGTTTTGACAATATCTGGAACAATATAATAACTTTAATTTTCCTTGTTTTCTAGTATGATAACTTGCCCTAGTTTCAGTTTTCAACAGAGGTTTTTCTACATTTACAAAAATCATTTTTAATAAAATATATTTTTCTTTTCAGAAACAACCAAAAAGGGTATGAGAAGAGAACAACGAGAGGAACCTGGAGTCCAATGCGAATTTGAAGATGCCTGCTTGACTCTGATGCTCTCGAATCTGATTCCAATCCTTAGCCCAGAACGAACTCCACCTTCACTTGAGCACTTCCACCTTCTGTTCTTCTGTGTGTGTGTGATAACTCTCAAGAATTCATAATTAAATAAAATATATTCCTCTTCCCTTCCAAAGCTCTCCAAAAATCCCAGAATAAAAGAAAATCAATTCTTTAAAACAAGCTTTTCTCCAAACTCTCCATTCCCATTGGCTCACTCTGTCTTTTTGTTCTTTTATTTGTTTTTATTACTTTAATTCTTGTTTTTTTTCAACTTTTCTTGCACTTCACATTACCTATTTATTTTCAATAAATTATTCACATAATTATCCACCACCAATTTACTTGATTAAAATAATTAAGCTATATTTAATATTTAATTATTATTCAATTGCAATATATGATTTTCAAAAATAATTAAAATAATTAAATATTTAATTACAATATAATCCAACATTAAAATAATTAATCTATTTCAATCATTAAGATAAATCATAATTATCAATGCCCACATAAAATGAGACAAAACACAATCACAATAGACAAAGACGACAATTACACAAAAATCGACTATACCAAACAGATGAGACGACCTGACATCATGGAACGGGAGGACTTCATCGTCACCTCTGTATCAACATTTATCCGTTGGGTTATTTGGTGCTCGCCCTGTCCTGCCGAAGCAGGTGGAATCAAGACTTATACCTGCAATCCTGCATACAAACGAAGTTGTGTACATGTGCATATATACATATATATCAAAGCGTTAAATCAAGATACTGCATTGTGAGAAGGAATCGCAACATAACAGGGCACTCGCGAATGAGTGATGCTATATTGTCCTTCATCACACCTATTCTAACAATTATAACATAATCCATGAATTACATTTTTAACTAATAATCATCTCATAACATATTAAATTAAAACACTGCATCATCATAATTCAGAAAATCAACTGATATAATCAACCATAATGTCATATAAAGTAATCATGTCCAAAATGAAATAACATCATCAAGCATCCAGTAACCACATCAAACAATAACAGTATCATCATAGTATCTGACAAACCACATCAACCAATAACAGTAACATCACAGTATCCAAGCAAAGCACGTAAACTAATAAGTCTAAATAGTATGAGGGGTATTACATCCTCCCCCCCTAGGATATGACTTACTTCTGGAAGCCATTAAATAACAGAATAAAAAGAAAAAATTAAGATTCTCAAATAAGGGAGACATCCTCCCATGACGCCAAGATCACAACGTTTAGGACACCATCGAACCCTTTCGGACTCACTCATGAGCTCCGAAGCCAGAGCCTCGTCCTCTACCAGAAGCCTCTGCACCTGCATCCTGGTACCCAGCCTGACGATTGTCGACAACGGAAAACACTCGATGAGATCTACCCGCATCTCCCACTGTCGGCTCAGAAATGGCAGGTCTTTGGTTAAATCCAGAAGTGCTCTTCTGTGGACACACTCTAGCGATATGCCCTTGTTGCCCACATGAGTAGCAACCAGTACCTCGGCCAAATCCTCTACCCTCGGATGGAGCATTGGATTGCTGAAATCTTGCTCGACTCGGCGCTGACTGAAAGCTAGGTGCAGGCTGTGCAAAACGTTCCTGTCGCATTTGGTGCCTGATCCTGTTTCGATCCCTTCGAAACTGCGAATGGCCACCTTGCTGAGATTGAAAGTTTTCAGGCTTCGGCTGCGATTGTTGTTGCTGATGCTGCTGCTGCTGATGTTGTTGACCCCCTTTAGAAGGTGGATTCCTATTCCTGGAAGATCCTGCTCCCTGAGACTGACCTCCATGAGTGCTAAAACCAGGTGTAGGTGTGCTACCAATCTGTACTCCAATGTGACCACCCAAAGCCATGGCCAAATTCTCCTCCACTAGGCGATCCTTCTCCACGGCCATCTCCATCGTCTTCGGCTCGAAGACTCGTACACCACCACTGATGCGAGCATTTAAACCTAAAACAAAATGCTGCACTAACATGCCCTCATCGTGGCTAATCCCTGCATACTGCTTCAACTCATAGAAGCGCCTCTCATACTGCTCCACTGACATAGACAACTGCTTGAGATCGTGAAACTCGTCAGCCCTGCGTTGCCTCCAGTGATCTGAGAGAAAACGAGCCTTGAACCTGTCTAGGAACAACTCCCAAGTAACCATACTGAGATCAAGATGCAGTTTTTGTTCCTCAAGGCGCCACCAAGTAGACGCGAAGCCTCGCAAGTGCATCACTGCGCACCGAGCCTTGGTATTGCTACCGTAGGGGTGCATGGCGAAGCAACGGTCTAAGTCAATTAACCAGGTCTCAGCCTCAAGACCTCCTCCAGAACCATCAAAAGTAGGAGGGTGTGCCCTCATCAAATCTCTCATATGGCCTGCTACGACTACATCCGGAACCACATCTGTATCCCTGCGCCTCGGAGACCTCTCTCTCTCCCTCTCCACCTGGTGCACCTCATCTGGCCTAGGTCCTAATCGGTCAAGGATCTCTCCAAGAATATGCTGTAACTGACCGTCAAGACCAGGATGTGCTGGATTATGGCCACCTGATGGAATGTTGTGATGACTCTGATGTTCCTCATGCTCAGAACCATGGGAGCTAGGAACTGAGGGGCTTCGCCAGTTTGCTCTACGACCGGCACCACGGCCTCTTGCACGGCCACATCCTCTACCTCGAGGCATAGTTCTGCGCCACAAGATAAAGTACAACATGAGCACAAGAGTTGCACAAACGGTAACCTAATGGACTACACTACCCAAAGACCCTAGCATTTGCAACCTTGGCTCTGATACCAAGTTGTAACGCCCGTCGTGCAAACCCCAGAGAACACACACATGATACGAATAATTTTTTTTTTAAATAATAAAAGTAAACATGCTATAACATTAAATCATAACACATAGCATATCACATAGCATTAAAATCACATGGTTCTCTGGGGCACACGAGGTTACATTGCAACCACAACACAAAAAAAGATAACGAAAACAACATAACCATTTAATTTATAAAAACCATACACAATGATACAACTGATAGTCATAATGCGAGTATGACAACATCGCACAATTACATCCATGATAAATCTTTTAACAAGATCCAAATTTAAACCTAACTATTACATCTTGAAATAATATTACATTACAATTTTCTTTGATACATGAATAACATTGAATTTCCCAACATGGGGATTGATACAAGATAAAGGAACATGAAGTACAACTGATCACTGGAACATCTGCACTGCGGAAAGCTGAGATGAAAAGACGCTGATGGGGAACCCAACGGGTGCGGAGCACGTTCCACCCAACCATGTGAATTACGAAGTAACTCACCCCCCATGCTCAGAGGTGACGAGGAAGTGAACCCGACCATGAATCTCAAACCGACTCAACAACATGATACATAACAAGTACAACTCAAATATGCAATGCACAACCATCGACGTACTCAAATCACATAACAAGTTAAACCAAGAACTCATCACGATAACATGAAGTAAAATCACTTAACAATCACGAATCAAATTCACAAGAATTCAAAGAAACATCACAAAGAGATAACATCCAGAGGCAACAACAAAGCACAAGGGTGTCAAGTGGAGAGTGTCATCGCGTAGCTCTCATGGGATTCTCCTGGCCCTTCCTCCAAATGAGGCGCCGGCACCCATCTATGGATCTCCTGGCCCTTCCTCCTAACTGAGGCGCCGGCACCATAGGGTAGCTAATGCGGAGCCAACGGTCTCTCGTGAAGACAAGACTATGACTATGCCAACCACGGCCTTCTCAGTCTATCACTAGTCTAAGGTAGCCCTAATGCATAGTTGAGGAATCCAAAGTTTTATTATCTTGTGTGTTTAAACTACCAAACCCCCTAAATCTATTGTTTAGGTTATCACTTGTTTACTACTCATCGAGGGTTATCCTGGCCCTTCCTCGTCCGAGGCACCGGCGCCCACGAAGAGCCACTCTCCCTCCTATGACCCCTAACATATCTCAAGAAGGCAAGGGTTGAACTAAATCATAAAACATAATACTTGAATTCCATACAAGCGAGGTAATATTCCTCTCGCGACAATCCATCACAAACTATCATAAGAAAACGTTCAACCCTTCCAAGCATAATTCATTCAACTTCAAAACCAAAGATATAAGTATACAAAGACAACTTCAAAACGAAACATGCCTCTGGACTAGGGTTACAAAACAAGAGGGTTCCCACATCGACCGTACTGAACAAGAGAAACTACAACATGAAAAGAACCTCAGATAACATTCACAAGATTTCACTATCATGTTTGACTCCAATCCCGTTTACGCAATTAAATTCAATTGTCACGACAAGGGCTACAATCGCAACCAAAATGACTAAATCTTGTCTGAATATTTTCTTAATCAAAATAATAATCAAACATTGCCCAATTAGATTATATAAAACAAATTATCACAATAGAACCAAGATTAAACATTTTAACCCAAGCTAAAAATTACATTCGTGTAATAAGATAATCCACCTTAAAATTATATAAATACTATCCTTTTTAACCAAAAATAATATTTTGTAACTGATTGTAATTTAATTACAAAAATAATTATAATTATATTTAAAAATATAACAACTACAATAAAATATAAATATACATAAATGTATATATACATATATATACATATACATATACCTACATATATATATATATATATATATATATATATATTATCAACTAAAACAAAATAAATAAAACTTAAATAAAACCTAAATATGAAATAACAAAGAAACCCGTGCAACCTTACTGGCCGCGGGCTGTACACACAGCCGGCCGCGGCTGGTACAGCGGCCCTTACGGGCTGCTGTACGCAGCAGTCTGCGGACTGTTGCGCCAGTCCGCAGCCTCTTGGGGCAGGGGCGGGGTACGGCCCAGCCGACCCCTCCCTTTCCCCATACAAACTTTTATCAACATAAAAATTTTGATTTCCAAATCGAAATTTCAATTATATTTTTTTTATATATAAAAATTATTTTAAAAAGATTCGAACGCGTTTCCATGAACACGGAAACAAAAAAAAATTAATAATAATAAATTTCCAGTGTACGAAATATGACGGATTTCGAAGTTTCGATTTTCGTTTTCTGATAAAGACAATATAAATATTTAACAGAAAGGATTTTAATGGAGATATAAGTAGATATATATATATATATATGAATCAGGATATAAATATATCAATAAACACCCAAACATACATATATTTTAACATGAGGGCAGAAGTACAGAGATAAATATTAAATTGGAGAACAAAAGAATAAAATAGAGCAATAAACATTTACACATACCCAGATATTTTCAAACTTTCAAATGCATTGTTTTTAAAAGGGGAAATCACTTTTCTCTAAATACTATTTTGATAATTTGTATGTTCCAGAAGATTGGGTTTTTCTTTGTTTTGACAATATCTGGAACAATATAATAACTTTAATTTTCCTTGTTTTCTAGTATGATAACTTGCCCTAGTTTCAGTTTTCAACAGAGGTTTTTCTACATTTACAAAAATCATTTTTAATAAAATATATTTTTCTTTTCAGAAACAACCAAAAAGAGTATGAGAAGAGAACAACGAGAGGAACCTGGAGTCCAATGCGAATTTGAAGATGCCTGCTTGACTCTGATGCTCTCGAATCCGATTCCAATCCTTAGCCCAGAACGAACTCCACCTTCACTTGAGCACTTCCACCTTCTGTTCTTCTGTGTGTGTGTGATAACTCTCAAGAATTCATAATTAAATAAAATATATTCCTCTTCCCTTCCAAAGCTCTCCAAAAATCCCAGAATAAAAGAAAATCAATTCTTTAAAACAAGCTTTTCTCCAAACTCTCCATTCCCATTGGCTCACTCTGTCTTTTTGTTCTTTTATTTGTTTTTATTACTTTAATTCTTGTTTTTTTTCAACTTTTCTTGCACTTCACATTACCTATTTATTTTCAATAAATTATTCACATAATTATCCACCACCAATTTACTTGATTAAAATAATTAAGCTATATTTAATATTTAATTATTATTCAATTGCAATATATGATTTTCAAAAATAATTAAAATAATTAAATATTTAATTACAATATAATCCAACATTAAAATAATTAATCTATTTCAATCATTAAGATAAATCATAATTATCAATGCCCACATAAAATGAGACAAAACACAATCACAATAGACAAAGACGACAATTACACAAAAATCGACTATACCAAACAGATGAGACGACCTGACATCATGGAACGGGAGGACTTCATCGTCACCTCTGTATCAACATTTATCTGTTGGGTTATTTGGTGCTCGCCCTGTCCTGCCGAAGCAGGTGGAATTGAGACTTATACCTGCAATCCTGCATACAAACGAAGTTGTGTACATGTGCATATATACATATATATCAAAGCGTTAAATCAAGATACTGCATTGTGAGAAGGAATCGCAACATAATAGGGCACTCGCGAATGAGTGATGCTATATTGTCCTTCGTCACACCTATTCTAACAATTATAACATAATCCATGAATTACATTTCTAACTAATAATCATCTCATAACATATTAAATTAAAACACTGCATCATCATAATTCAGAAAATCAACTGATATAATCAACCATAATGTCATATAAAGTAATCATGTCCAAAATGAAATAACATCATCAAGCATCCACTAACCACATCAAACAATAATAGTATCATCATAGTATCTGACAAACCACATCAACCAATAACAGTAACATCACAGTATCCAAGCAAAGCACGTAAACTAATAAGTCTAAATAGTATGAGGGGTATTACAGCATACATCATACACCATACCATAAACAGTCAATCATATATATCTGTAGCTAGGGATAACACCAACTACATGTTCGCCCAACAAAATTTGAAATGTGTACAAATTGTTAGCCCAAATCAATAAACAATTATCAATGTAGACAAAACAATGTGGGCCAAAACATAGTAAGGACCCAGAAAAACATTCTCAAATTTGTAACACATTCAAAAATTATGCCTCAAAGATCCACAACCTATTATAATCACCCTATCAGCCATGATCATGAAAAACATGAACTCACAAAAGAAAATCACCAATTGTGAGCACAACTATCAATGAGGACCAACAACATAGATAGAGAAAATTCTAGAAACATCCACAAGCATCATGAATCACCATAGAAGCATCCACAACAAATCAAATTACTAGAATCACATCCTCTTTTTCATGAACACCAACTAAAGCAATAGAGCAACTGTCAAAACACAAATACTCATAACTCAATCAAATCTTTATGCAAACCTCTGAAACTTCATGTGGATAAACTAGATATACTTTTCAACAAACTCTTTAATCTGAAACCTCTTATCATCAATATCCCAAGCTAGCCACCATACTAAACTTCATTGCATTACTGACAACCTACAACTTATTTTATTACAATTTTCTCAATATCCTCAACATATACAACCTTAAAGACATTAATGGCAATAGTGTTGACATCAATGATAACCACATATCAGAAATATCCAACACTTGTGAGAATGGAATACACTTCGGTTTCCAATGCTTTCGAAAATGTAGAGAAATTAGATAAGATCAAACTGACTCTAGGTACTCCGGATGATGCAGAAGAAATCCTAATGGAATTGGAATCTTTGAAAAAAATCCTAATATCTACTAAGAAGAGTTGGGAGAATGATAAGTCAGGATGGAAAGGTGTTCTCAAGGAGCTTCAAAGCTTTCCATCCTCTGGGTAATGCTTTTTTTAGTTTTCATATTTTTGGACCACCCTTTGTCCTTGATATGAAAGGGGGGGAGAATGTTAGGGAGAGAATGTTATGGAGAGTATGTCATGGAGAGAAAAGGGAAGAGTATAGTGCACATAGTTGTAAAATTTGGCACATGTTTCCATCAATGACAAAGGGGGAGATTGTTGGAAGAATGAAGAAGAACATCTCTTTTTGTAGCTTTTGTGTTGTCATTGATGTCACCATGTTATATGAGTTGCAAATGCAAGGTTTAAGTTCTAGCTTGCTCCATTATTTTGAACCAATATGAAGTTATGATCCTCTAATATCTTGGTCTTTAATCCTCCACTAATGAATATTATAGCTTGTAGTTTTGGGAAATGGTTTTTGGATGTTGGAAGCTTGTAAGTTCAGAATCTCATGAGAACAAGTGTTTGTTTGGTGAGTTGGCATTATTTTGTTGTTGCATTTTGCAATTAGGTCTATCTCTAGCTGACCTAATGAATAGTTGATGTTATAATGAATTGATTCTATGTTGCATATGTATTTGTGACCTATCTTAGGTCCATGCTAACATATTGTAGTGTGGTGCATGCTTGATTTGTTTTGGAAAGATTTTGTACAAGCTTGAAGTTGACATTCAATCTTTTTTGGTGAATAAGGGTTGCATCTAATTAGGGGAACTAATTGATGCTTGTGGATGTGTCAGATATATATATTGGATGGTTTTGAGATTTATGTTGAGTTGTGAAGTGTGAAGAGTGTGAAGGTAGTCAAGTATCTAAAGAATGATGAAGTGTGTAAGGTTAGTTTACTAAGCTTCAAAGGAACTGAATCAACACTTGTTAGGTGTAACTTTATTAGTTCATTTTCTGGTTGTAAGCTATTTTTCTATTGTATTTTTTGTAGGCAATGATCCTCCCATTTTGGACAGTGAGTCCTGGCAATGAGCCACCCTTTGTAATATCTTATAACTAGTTATAATATATTGTGAGCTAATCCTTGCCGTGGTTTTTCCCATTTTGGGTTTTCCATATAAAAATCTTGGTATTCATGTGTTGTGTGTTCTTATGTTCCGCTAATGCTTTTTCTCATTCTTACTATTATATGCATTGAAGTATTTGGATGGTATTTTTTCAATAAGTTCAAGAAGATACTGATTCACCCCCTTTCTCAGTATCTTTGGTATTTAACTCTTTCATGGAATAAATTTTTACCCCTTTTATATAAAAATATAAATTTAAAAATTAGAAATAAAATTCATTTTATATTTTAAAACTATATGATATTATATCTATAATTATTTCAAATATTTACTCGAACTATAACAAAACTCCCTAATGGCCACCAAATCTCTTGCTCTATCCTATTTCAAAAAATCTTTCACACTTCTTATCTCCCCTACTTATGATCTAGTTGTGAATCTATCATATGGGACTTTGCTTGTGGATAGTTTGTTTAATTCTACCTTTACTATTGGAGTGTCCTCCCTTGTGAGTGGAGTCTTTACTAACCTTATTGAATCAAGTTTTCCTGATCAATCCTTTGTTAATATTCAACTTGCTAGGGTTCTTGCCATGCTTTTGTTTGTGGTGGGGGGGGAGATTTTATGGTTGGTGATGGGTTTTCTTTATTTTTTTCAACTATACAAATGGATGCTTCTATTTCTCCCCACTCACATGCTTCTTATGTTGACCTTTTAAAATCCCTCCCGAGCCTACTATAGAGAAAGGCCTAAAGAATGTGCCACTTTATTGTGCTTCAATAACTCATATGGTGGTTTTTGGACAAATGATTGATAATGAGGATTACTTCATGAGAAAGGACCTAATTTGTAGGTTTAGCCACTTGTGGCCTTCCCTCTCTAACTTGCATGCATGTATTGCTAAGAACTTGAATCCTTTGGTTGAGAGAAATATGAAAATCTTCCCTTTTTCTAGAGGCTTCTTCATGGTTTCTTTATTCTACTAATGATAAAGAGGTTGTTTTAGCTAGTGGAGACTAGATGAGGGATTTTCATCCTCTGTCGAATCATTTTTGGTATCCCTCCCTTAACCTCCTAAAGGTGTCTATTGATATTTATTGTATTTGGGTAACATTTCCTTACCTTCCCTTGTAGTTCTAGTATAAATCTACCTAGGTAAATTGGTAATGATTTGGGTAGATTTTTTAAGGTGGACACTGCTACTAAACACTTTTCTTACACCCCCTTTTCCTTTGCCTTGGCAGATATTGATATATCCAAGTCCTTTCTATGTGAGATTGTATTATAGGTGCTTGACCATCCTTGGGCTTAGTTGGTTGACTATGAGGGCATCCCATTTCATTGTAGAAAATATTTTGTATTTGGAAATTTGGCTTCTGGTTGTCCTCATTGTCACAAGTTGTCTTCCTCTTCTTGTGGGGAAAATTTTCTTCTCCACAATCTTACTATGCTCCTTGATGATTTTGTTGTTGAGTATGTTGATTTGAGGTATTGGATTCTTGATACTACTCCCTCAAGGTCTAGTGATGTCTCTTCATCTCCAACTGTTATTGAAGTTATTGATTTTTTAGTTTTTTT
Organism: Sequoia sempervirens; assembly: GCA_007258455.2. NCBI lineage: Eukaryota > Viridiplantae > Streptophyta > Pinopsida > Cupressales > Cupressaceae > Sequoia > Sequoia sempervirens. Next base: position 559,319,926 of record VDFB02193867.1, read on the forward strand.
CACCCTCTACTCCTACACCCCTTTTAGATCATGATATAGTTATTGGATGTTATTATAATCCTCTACAATCTTTAGATAGTACTTCTTCTTTAGAAGGGGCCTCTAAGAGGGCATCCCCTCCCTCTTCTCTTGGGTCCTCCATTTTAGACTTGACAAATCTACATGAAAATTTATTCAAAGACAAAAGAAATGTCTTCCCAAAATGGATTCTTAATCACTCTTTGGATAAATTTGTGATGGTGCAAAATTATGTTTCAGGTGTTGTTATGTCTTGAATTTGGTTTCCTCTTGGGTAACCTATTTTTTTGGTTCTTTAGTTTTTTTTGTGTTTGTTAGTTTCGCTTGTCTACTATTTTGTGACAGGGTTTGATCTCTATCAAAAATCCAACTTAGTATTTTTTTCTTGACTTTGGTTGCCTCCTAGGTATCCTATTGCATGCCCAACTAATATTTCCCAAATAAACTAATAATTGACATTACGAATATAATTTAAGACATAAATTCCATAGCTATTTTCCATCATAGCAATTTCATGTCCAGAAATAGAAAAGAATAATATTTTCATTTCCAAATGTCAATAGCCAATATACATAGTTGACTTGGCATTCATTTTTCACATAGTCAATACAATAATTACATCAATGATACACGCACATTGAAAATAAGATAGAATTCCAATATAATTCTTCTTCAAAAGCTCACCTCCACTAGTGGATGAGAACATGGTTTAGGTGCTTTTTCACCCAACCACAAAGCTATGCTTCCCTGGAATTATTTTTTCCATCAAAGAATACCTAACCCTACATGTAACACTTAGCAAGATATACAATACGCAAGGGGAATTCAGTGTGTTCCTAACTACATGCATTGCTATCTACTATTAGAACTTGCAAGTTCCATTTTAGGTAAACGTAGAGAGAGGATAAATAAATAATCAGTCCATTCCAAATAATTATTGCAAAGCTTGGCCAAGCTCATGCTACAAATTCAACTTAAACTATATTTAGAAAAGTTAATCTACACTCTTTAGCACCCTTCCCAGAAGGAAAATTTCTATAAATAAAGGGTCATCCCTCCCTTCTAGACCATCTACTAGCAGCATACATCTATGTGCTATAGTCTATCTAGTACTTTTGTATTACATCATCATATAAGTAGTTGACATAATGCAAGAATAACCATACAACCATTCATCAATTATCTATCTTTCCTTAAGATTCACATTTATGCAAAAATGTTATTCCATTTCTACAATTATCTTTCCTTTGCAAATTAAATTAATCTAACATAAATCAAATGAGTAAATAAGATGAAATAAGAAGGTATACTACATTTATGTGTACGTGTGTAAATGATGAGTTTATGTGTGTGCACATATATGCATATTAATCACATTTTGTATATATGCATACACATTCTTTGAGAATAAAATAAAACCCATTCTACGGGTATGTGCAAGATCATGATGGGCCAAAAAGTGGCAATATTATGGGTATTTGTAGGGTATGTGGCTGATGACTTTTTTTTTACCCAAAATTGATGAAATGAAAAGGGTTTTTAGAGGAGATTCTCAACTTTCCACCAATATAAATTATGATTTAATTTGAATTTAATAAATTATTATTATTCATTTTCTATTAGAATTATGACTAAATTCCTGATCAATAGACTGATTGAAAAACATCTATAACTTTCAAATGGTATCACATTTTTTGAATCTTAAACATGTGTCACATTCTATGCTTCACATACTATAGGATTAAAAAAATAAAAAAATAAATTTCAAGAAGTTTTGACCAAGTTAAGGTGGTCATACATACAAGTTTTTATATTTTTTAAAAGTTGTAATAACAAATTCATAATTAATTATTTACGTGGAAAAAAATTAAAAAAAAATGTCTCACATCTAGACATGAGTCCTATACTTATATATAAAATCTTATAAAAAAAATTAACATTTTATTATGGTTAGGGTGGTCATACAGACACCTACTTTTTTTCCCTGAAATTTAATTACTCTGCATTGAAATTTGAAATTTTCACCAAATAGATTTATTTATTTTTAAATAAACATAGTAGTTTAGAAACTATATTCAATTTTCTACAAATTCTATTCTTACATATTTTTGAAATAATATAGATAACTTATTCAAATTTTTACGTCAAACTTCTTAACATTGATTTTTCTAAATTTTTTGCCACTTAAGGGCCTATTTTTTCCATGATGATCCTGCACATACCCACACACAGATCACCAAATTTAAGATTTATTGATTAGATCTTATACGGAATTTTTGGTCTTAAACACTTTATTCAAATGATAACATGATTAATTTCTATACAATGGTTCTATATTTTAACAAAAAATAGAGTTCCAACTAAAATGATACAAGGTTATTTACCTTTAAATGAAAAAGCCAATTTTGGAGACATTACAAGTGTGTGTGTGAAAATATGATCAATTTAAATCAATAACAACACAATCAATAAAACATTGAATCAAAGAAACCAAAAGAAGAACAGAAATAAGCAAACTATTAATGGTAGTTTCTTCGAAGTCGTCTTATTGTCCTCTATCTCCATCATTTCGTCTTTGCTCAAGTTGCTCTCAAATCTGGAATGCCAAGCTCAACGAAGTAGGCTACTGAAGAACGAGATTTAAAAATAAATGCATACTATACTAAGAATGCAAGATTTTGAAGGTTGATAATGGAGGAATGTTGGTTGCTCAAATTCTGCAGCATAACAATGTGATAAAGGTTTGAAGGAGAATGGTGGATGAAAGATGGAAGATTCCAAAATGATTTTGACAAAGTGAGGATACCTAAGAATTAACCTCCTAAATGAATTGTGAGAGGTTGTATTTATAAAGTTTTCAAAAACTTCTGATTGGCTGATATGATTAATAGTTGTGATAATTCCTGGTAGATCGAACGGTTGAAGAAAGATGAAACTGAAGGAAAGGATAGAAGAACCCTAAAATCAGATTTTTCTATTTTATTATGAAAGAGGAAAAAAGAAGGGAAGATAAGAATAAAAGAAAATTAAAAGCTGATAAATAATTAATTAAAAAAAATCAATTATTTATTTGTGGAGGACATTCAGCTTTTCTTAATAAAATAAAATATTTAATTAAGCTTTTAAAAGCAGAAGAAAGTTGGTGATAAGAAAAGAGCTTTAATCATGTTTTATTGAAAAAAGCAGAGTATCTCATAATTAAATAAAATATTTAATTATAATATGAGAAGATTGCACAATTAGGTTAAAATACCTAATTTTGGATTTAGAAAGAAATCATAAGATATTTTTAATTAAATAAGATTTATTTAATTAAATCACTTTTATGAAATTAATTAAATGAAACATTTAATTAATTAGAAGAAGAATTAAAATAGAAGAAAGGGGAAATATTTAAATTTAATTAAATCAAAAGATTTAATTTAAATTCAAACAGTGATAATTAATTTAAATAAATAGAATGTATTTATTTAAATAATTAAGTGGACATATGAAAATAATTAAATAAAATAAATTTATTTAATTATGGAAGAGAAATAAGATGAATGAACAATATAATTAAATTAATTAAATTTAATCATATGTAGAGGACTTTAGAAAAATTAATTAAATAATAAATATTTAATTAATTGTCGGGATTATAGACATGACCATTTTTATGCATATACATTTTGCCCCTCTTTGAAGTGATGTGTGAAACATATTACTTCAAAGAAAATAAAAATTTTTTTTGCCCCTGATATGTTTCTGGTTTTTGATGTCGATGATGCCCCCTCGAGAGGATAGGTGGGTTGGACAAACACAGGTATCCTCTCGAAATGAAATGAAATGATAAAGGATGGATACGTTGAATGACGCAAGAGAGAATGTGGATGAAGGAGATGAAAGGATACGTTATGCTGCAACTAAAGTGAGCAATCATGATGTTTGATATAGCACTAGACGTTATGCACCAAGGTATAAGGACCAAGGTGACGATGTGTCTCGTGCCCCAGCGTAATACAACCTTGTCTAGACGTATGAGGAAAGAGGCTTAGAGCATTAAAGTCCTAATGCACAAAAGGTATTATGTGACCTTAGATGCAAAGGATAATGCAAAAAGATATTCCAACACACACAAGATATGAATATTAGCTGGAATGATATGGATTTGATACAAATGCAAGATAAAATGATAAAACACACAAGCAAGCAAGCAAGCATGCACAAATGATACAAAAACAAACAAGGAATTGCCCCCGTCAAGCTGTAAACCGTTGATTGATTGATTGATGTTGAATTGGATAACTTTGCTTCTCGCGATTGAAAAACAAAGAGTAGATGTGGATAGTGTTGTCATTGTTGGGAAGCGATATATCCCTAGAGCAACACAAGGATGATGATAATTGATTGGTTGATTGGTTGATTTGGTTTACGACAAGATTAGGATCAAGACCAAAGGATGTGATTGGATAATTTGACAAGATTGATCGACTTGATTGGTATGGATTAAGGATTGACTTGCATTTGGATATTTGCTTGGAATGTTTGAAGATGATTTGATTGATTTGAAGAAACTGTTTGTAATGATATGATGATTGATTGGGTGATAGGATGTGACGAATTGAATAGAAGAATTGATATGATTGGAATGATTTAGGTTGAAGTGATTTGATTAGATAATCGATTGATTGAATGGAAGAATTGATTTGATTGGAATGATTTAGGTTGAAGTGATTTGATTAGATAATCGATTGATTGAATGGAAGAATTGATTTGATTGGAATGATTGTGATTGGATAGAAGAATTGATGTGATTGAAATGATTTTATTGCTTGGATTTTTGTTGGATATTTGATTTTTTTTGTATTTTTTTCAGGACTTTTTTTGCTATTTTTGAATTTTTTCAGGGCTTTTTATGATTTTTTTGTATTTCTTCAGGACTTTTTCTTATTTTTTGACTTTTTTTGATTTTTTTGGAGTTTTGAGATGTTTTGATTTTTTTGGATTTTTGAGATGTTTTGGAGGTGTCAAAGGATGAAAATTTGAGTAGCCTTTGTGCTAGATACCAATGACAAGGGGAAAACTGAGTCTAGGTGCAAGGGTGATGAGATTGATGGATGAAAAGGTGGGTGATGGGATAAGGGATAAAAGGCTCATGATATATGGATGGATGGAAAGGATAAGTCATAGTGAATGAAATGGATGTATGCATCATAAAAGAGCAAGGATGTGATTTCCAAAGACTATGTTGCATAGGAATAATATGCCCCATTCTAGGTACAAGACTTAGGATTTTTCATGACAAAGCTTATGGCAATAGGATAATGATATGATTGTTTGGAAGGATGAGGTATATCAAAAGATATCGAAAACATGTTTCAACATTTTGCCCCTATATCTTCATCAAGATCAAAAGAAGAAGGGTGGATGAATGAATTCTCTATGATAGGTATGTATGATGGCTAAAGATGGTAGGTAGGATGGAAATGATATGACATGAAAATGATAGGTTGGATAGATAAGACATTGTGCCCCCAAGTGTAAGTGGCATAGAAGATCAACCTACACATGATGCCTATTTGCTAGGTTTTCATCATGGTACTTATCCAAGGCGCCTGTTTACCAGGTTTTCACCATTGGACGAAGGGATTTCTCTTTACTTTTGGGATAGGAGAAGGCGAATATGGATAGGAGGGACTCAAGTGTCTAGTTGCATGAAAGGTGATAGTCCCACTAGATATGGATGTCATTGCATGGACCATGTCAAATGCTCATAGATGTTGGTAAGGGATGACATGAAAGGGATGGATTAGGTAGATGGCGGATTATGAAAGGCTTATGCAAGAATGGATGGGGAATAGTGGATGATGATGTGGATTATGTAGGGAGGATGATAGGTTTATGCAAAAGCATGGACCATAGGAAGGTGGTTGGGAAGATATGTAGGATAGTAGTTGAAAGATGGGGAGATGGAGGTATGTGGGATTGTTGTGAAATGGAAGGGAACCATGACCAATGGTTGCACACACTGTGATAAAAATTGAAGTTTTTGATGTGGATGGGGTGTAGGAAGCAATGGAGATGTTTGCTTAGGAGGTGGTGGATGAAGTGATTTAGGTACCCACATAGACTTAGTATTTTTATGATTTTTATTTTTCTTGTGGGTTTTAGGAATTTGAGACTTTTGAATGGAATGAGAATGTGGGATGGAGGTGGATGGTTGGGATTTTTGTGATGTGAATGCCTCATTTAACTTGATTTCTTTTTTCTTAGGTACCCAAACCATTTTAGTTTTGGTCTTTACTTTTGGAGGTATGGACTTATATACCTTTTTAGATGGATTTTTCATTGAATTTTTGTATTGATGTCCTAAGGCATGAGAACCCTTAGGATTTTTGAATTTATAGGTAGAGGCATTGGAATTCTTGTTTTTGAATCCCATGGATATGGTGGAATGGGTGGAAGCTTCATGTTTATACACTGTGTGCATTTGTTGGTCATGATTAGGAATGTTAGGGTATTTATGGATGGAGGGATAAGGGGATTGCATAATGGGGATATTAGGTGTTGGGAGAAGTCGAGGTAGATTAGATGGAGGTATATTAGGAGTTGGAAGCAATGGTGGAAGATTTGATGGAGGGATATTAGGAGTTGGAAGCAATGGTGGCAAAGTTGAGGGTGGAAGGTGTATGGTCACATGCTTTTGACATTTGTAGGATGATGGAGGGGGAATGGCAACATATGTTTTAGGGATACGATGGGTTTTATGATGGAAAGTGGACTTAGGATGCATGGAGGAAGTACCACCATCTTTAGGTTGTTGTCCTTGGGGTATATGCCCATGGCCATAAGAGCATGGAGGGACTTTGACATGGATGGGCTCCAAAACATCTCGTTCATGAAGGTCTAGAACTTTACCTTGGTGGTTCATGTTTTGGAGTGTGCAATGGACAATGGGAGTAGGTGTAGGTAGAACACTAGACACGAGTTCCCTCTTGGATGGAGAAGATGAAGCAAGGGAAGATAATGGTTTTTGTTGTTCTAAGGAGGAACATTCATGAATGAGGGTGGAAAGACCACTAGGATATGATGGAGGACTTGCAATGGGGTCGATAGTGGGTGATGGAGGATCATTAGGATCTTGATTAGCATTGTGTTCACTTAGATCCAAGGTATTTGTTTGATCTTCTATGTTGGCTTGGGAGGCATGTGTCTCATCAAGGGAAATGGATGTTGATAGATCATGGATAGGACTAGGTGGAGGTGAATTTGGAATATCTTTCTCATGGATGGGTATAGGATCAAGTTGCTCATGCATAGGCTCTTCGTCATTATAGATATCATCTTGATCATAAAAATGATATAGATTATGGATAGGTTGGATGAAAATGATTTGATCTTGATTAGGACTAGGGCTTGATGTTTCCACATGCTTGAGAGTAGACTCTTGATATAACTCTTGGGTTTCTTGAATGGAAGTGGAAGGGGATTTCTCATGGAGAGACTTGGCATGTTCTTGATGGTCAACAACATAGGAGCATGAAAGAGGGTGACTTGAACTTATGACATGAGACTCTTGAATTGACTCAAGGGGTTGTGGATGACATGGTTGACTTGAAGGACTTGGCATGACATTTGAGGACTCTTTTGTTTGTTCAAGTATATGTGTTGGAGGACATGGTGATGTTTGATTCCTTGCTTGTAGCCCTTGGGTCACATCCTTTGGAGGTGTAGGGGTGGAAGGTGTTGGCTTAGGTTTTTTATTTTTATTGTCTAGTAGTATGATATACTTGGAGAGTACATAACCTAGATCAGTTTTCCCCTTGTGAATGGTTGCATTAGAACTTAAAGGCTCTTGATTTTGTTGCAAAGGTGGACTTGGGCTCCTATGTTTTTGTTGTGATATTGATGGATGTGTTGATGTGGCATTGAAATGCAAAGAAGTAGATGGATTAGATTGGTCAATTTTATTTGATGGCTTGGATTTGGGCTTCTCAAAAAATTCAAGAATATTGAATTTGGATGATGTTGTTTTTCGTGATGTGGATTGATAGGTTGATGTGGAATTGTCATTCAAAGAAGTGGATTGATTAGATTGGTATGAGGTGGAAAGGGATGACACATTAGGTTGAGGTGGAATTGGTTGATAATGAATGGATAGGGGATGATTTTGTGGTTGTTGGATTTGACATGTGGCTATGAGGTATTTGGCTTGAATTACGAGGTATTGGATTTGAGGTGAATTGTTTGCTTGAAGTTTTTGGATAATTTTATGGGCGCTTTGAATGAATTTTTGGGATAAAAGTGCTTGACTTGTTTTAGCATCATGAAGTATGTGGACAAGCTCTTGTGCCATGTCTTCCCATGTTTCCATGGTGTAAAATGATGTTGATTGGATTAAAGAGATGATGATGAGTAGGATATGATATGGAATGACAAGATTGTATGATTTGAATGATGTGGCAAGAGTTTATTGGAAACTTGACTTGAGCACTATCAAACACAAGATCTCACATGTAAATGCATGAACACACACACCAAGCACAATGATAAGTTTGTCTTCCAAGATTAGATGTTATGATTAAGAAAACACTTGAATACACAACAACAAGCCTGATGACTAGTCAAGTGGGGTATGGCCAATTAGGTCTCAAGTGAGTTTTCACAAGGTTGACTAGGGATGATCTTGAAAGAAAAATTCTGCCAATAAGCCGGGAGAAAGGGGTAACCCACCCTTCACCTTCACTTCCCAAAGGTATAAAGTTCTTTGGGGCTTAGCTCAGAGTGACAAGATTTCAACTTCCAACCAAGCGTGTCTTTCGATTCACACTTTAATTGAGGTCGTCCCTTGGAGGGGTGTGTGCTCCAAGCAGGCCTCCTAAAAAGGGTTTTGACAAAAACGAATCAAGTGAAGTGTTTTGGAAGACACCCGCTTGATTCACGCTCACAGTGATTAATTTCCCTTTAGAAATTGAAATGTTTAGAAGAAAACAATGAAGCACTCGTTCTTTTTAGATCCCAAATCAAGATGTGATGGAAGACAATGGTAAATTTTAGACCCAATTTTTGAAATGTGATTGAAGACAAGATTTTTTTAAGAGCCCAAATCCAAATGTGCTTGTAAACAATGATTGATTTTATGCCCCCAAATTGAAATGTGACAAACAATGATTAATGAGAAAATGAAAGCTTAGAATGTATGCACCTGATTATTTTCGCTTTCCAAATTTTTGATGTGAATGATATTGCTGCTACTAGAGCTCCTTATGATCACCTACAAGATAAAAAAAAACAATATTATAATGCAGCCAAAAAAAAGAAAAAGAAAAGAAAAAGACAAGTTCATCAGAAAATTTTAATTTCAGATACTTTTGACAGAGCTGAATTATATTTTAGTATTTTGATAATTTTTTTAATCTGAAAAATGAAATATCAAAGAAAAGACCCCTACTAATTTTCTGAGAGCTTTCCAGAAATGTAAAGAAGTAAGAAAAATTCCTTGTTTTGCTCTCAGAATCGCAGATTTATGAAAACCATATAGAAAACGAAGATCAAACTTTTTTGCATTTTATTTGACCTCCAAACTAAATTTGTAAAACATAAACCCTCATTAAAATTTCATGAGCTTTCCAAAAATGTAAAAAAATCTGAAAAATTCATCGATTTGCGTCCAAAATGTCAAATTTATGAAAATAATTAAAATCGAAATAACTTCCACAAAAATGATGATAAACCCTCGATTTTTTTACTGTTTCCTCTTGAGATGATGTACAAGGTTTCATAAAAATATTGTAAAAAAATTCGTAGCTGTGTAGAAGATATGATGAACTTTGTAAAACCTACAGTTTTATCCAAAAATTGTCAGATCTGCAAAACAAAGTCAGTAAAAACCTGCAAAAAAAACACCATTAAAAGCCTTGTATGCACTACATAAACCCTTGTTTGCACTATAGAAAACCCTTGGATTCTCTAAAACGAGAATTTTCGTAAGAAAGTTGAATTCCAGAATGCAAAATCCTGTCAGAAACCCTGCAGATAAATGTTAAAAATGGGGCAAGGCCCCACGGTGGGCGCCAATTTATATGTGTGTGAAAATATGATCAATTCAAATCAATAACAACACAATCAATAAAACATTAAATCAAAGAAACCAAAAGAAGAACAGAAATAAGCAAACTGTTAATGGTAGTTTCTTCGAAGTCGTCTTATTGTCCTCTATCTCCAGCATTTCGTCTTTGCTCAAGTTGCTCTCAAATCTAGAATGCCAAGCTCAACGAAGTAGGCTACTAAAGAACGAGATTTAAAAATAAATGCATACTATACTAAGAATGCAAGATTTTGAAGGTTGATAATGGAGGAATGTTGGTTGCTCAAATTTTGTAGCATAACAATGTGATAAAGGTTTGAAGGAGAATGGTGGATGAAAGATGGAAGATTCCAGAATGATTTTGACAGAGTGAGGATACCTAAGAATTAACCTCCTAAATGAATTGTGAGAGGTTGTATTTATAAAGTTTTCAAAAACTTCTGATTGGCTGATATGATTAACGGTTGTGATAATTCCTGGTAGATCGAACGGTTGAAGAAAAATGAAACTGAAGGAAAGGATAGAAGAACCCTAAAATTAGATTTTTCTATTTTATTATGAAAGAGGAAAAAAGAAGGGAAGATAAAAATAAAATAAAGATTAAAAGCTGATAAATAATTAATTAAAAAAAATCAATTATTTATTTGTGGAGGACATTCAGCTTTTCTTAATAAAATAAAATATTTAATTAAGCTTTTAAAAGCAGAAGAAAGTTGGTGATAAGAAAAGAGCTTTAATCATGTTTTATTGAAAAAAGCAGAGTATCTCCTAATTAAATAAAATATTTAATTATAATATGAGAAGATTGCACAATTAGGTTAAAATACCTAATTTTGGATTTAGAAAGAAATCATAAGATATTTTTAATTAAATAAGATTTATTTAATTAAATCACTTTTATGAAATTAATTAAATGAAACATTTAATTAATTAGAAGAAGAATTAAAATAGAAGAAAGGGGAAATATTTAAATTTAATTAAATCAAAAGATTTAATTTAAATTCAAACAGTGATAATTAATTTAAATAAATAGAATGTATTTATTTAAATATTTAAGTGGACATATGAAAATAATTAAATAAAATAAATTTATTTAATTATGGAAGAGAAATAAGATGAACGAACAATATAATTAAATTAATTAAATTTAATCATATGTAGAGGACTTTAGAAAAATTAATTAAATAATAAATATTTAATTAATTGCCAGGATTATAGACATGACCATTTTTATGCATATACAACAAGAACCCCTATTCAATCTTGGTAATCATTAGTTTGAGTTGGTAAAGTATAATACTATTCTATCTTCATTCTATTCTAGATAGACAAAGAGGTTCAACAACTAACTAAATTATCATTTAATCCCTATGTTTAATTCAAAACATTGTGATGAGCTACATTTTTTTCATCTTTTAAAACACATATATATGTTTATTCATCAAGAATACTGGGGTCAATTAGCATTAATCATGCTATTGAATTATACCCTTTCTTAATGTTTCAATGGTACTATCATCCTCATACTTGAGGAACTTATTTTATCATGTGAAAGAAAACAAAGTATAAGTTACCATTCAAATATGTGATGATTCATACACAAGAGTGATTGAGCATGCATGTATATGTGTGTGTGTGTACATATATATACACATGTATATTGAAGAGATAAATGAAGATTTGTTTAAATTCCATGAGGGATCCATACACCCTTGTCTAGTTATGGCCTATTTTCTAATAGTGGTGTATCAATAAATCATATGCATTATCATTTATCAAAGAAAAAATAATAGACAACTATCCTAGAATGATGGTATAACTCCATTCTTTTTAAAACAATGCATGATCATTGGTAAATATGAAAATATCAGAGTTCAACATAGTGTCATTCTGATGCAGGAGCATCCAGTGGTGTAAGGGCAATCTTGCATCACCCAAAACGTAGTTAAATTTTAAGTTTCTCGGTTTTTAGATGTTTTTACATTTTTGGATACCTTTTTCGTCATAATGAAATTCCCAATTTATGGTTTTTATTTTCTATTCCTGGGTTGAAAGATATTGCAGTTTTAGTTTCCCAGATTTGCACCTGAAAATCTCCCAAGTTGGATTTGAGACACTTAGAGCTTCCAGAATGGCCCCAAAACTTGTTAAAATTGGCATAGCAAATTTTGAGCACGTTCTTGACTTCGAGACCTTTCCAACGGTTCAAACGGTTCACGAATTGGAGCCCCAAACCAGAAGTTATGGCCCCGAGAAGTTGGCGCACTTTCTAGAAGATACAATTGCAAATGTTCTTTTGAAATTTGAGCTTCAAGTGGTAATTTTCAGTGCCAAACCACCTAAACTCAAATTTTAATGTTGTTTTGGCTCCAAACTAAAGAGGAGCTCTATTTATGGGCGGGTTTCTAATTTTTTTGGGTAACTTTTTGGGGACAAGCTCGCATATTGTGAAAGGGTTATGCTATAGCTTTCTGTAACTTGCATGTGTTGTAGAACTTGGGGATTTGAGATCCTCTGCATGTAAGAAGTTCCATTTTCTGAATAATAAAATTATTCTCTTGTTTGTGGGTTATTTTATGTGTCTCGGGTTGTGCTTTCATCACATTCCCCAATACATACCTATATGTTATATAGCAGATCTTGATCAATACATATATTACAATGGTTTGATATTATTCATTCCAAACTAAAGCTTTGAATAGGATGATGTATATCATTCATCAACCTCAAAAAATATTGGCAATAGAACTACCCATTATTTTTTATATGGAACAAAATTACATGGATCATTTGGAGTAGGTATTCATGCTCAAATGGTCCATATCATTCAACTCCAAATGACATGGTAAATGTGCATTGTTGTGAACAATGATATCTTTCAACTAGGTATCTTGAGTGAACAACACCATAAATGGTGTTTACATTTACAAAGGAAATATTGATGTCCTCAAGGAATTATGGTAAAATAAACATATGGGCTAGAGCTTGAACATAGACCTTCAAATCTAATCATGCACATGCATGTTGATACACATAGTGAAGGTAAAATGAGGGTTTTCACCCACCAAATGTGGCTATCTAAGAAATTACATAAAATGGAATGAAAACCAAGGAAATAAATACAACAAAAATGAATAAACAAAGATAATAATAGGGCACTTGGATCTCCTTAATAACAAGCATTGGTCAAGAAGATATTCAAACATTTGAAGGAAACTTTTGAGAAAGGCATTGATTTTTACCTCTTTTGTCTGCAAGTTCTACATCCTTTTGTGCTTTCTTCTCCAAATCTTCTCTATCTTTTTTCTAGATTATCTCCTCTTTTTCCAAAATTTTCCCACACACTGTCCATCAATTTGGCATACTACATATGGAGTTGTCTTGATTCTGCATACCTCCATCACTTAGCTACCAAATCCCCTATTTTCTATGCATTATTCCATTCACTCTAATATGTGAGGAATCAACCTCATTCAATTATTAAGGGGGTTATATGAATATTAATTATCATCATTTCCTTCCATATAGTTTCATAAGGAATTTTGAAATAAAAGAAATACTCATCATTAAAATCCTTTACAACATATATATGTATATATGTGTGTGTGTGTGTGTTGTAAAGGATTTTAATGATGAGTATTTCTTCATTTCAAAATTCCTTATATATATATAGTTACATACACACACATATGTATTTAAATTCACAAATATATATTTTTTATTTCCTTTATCATGATCTTACTTTCAAGTTCTTTCAAAAGAACAAATAATATAATCATTCTTCTCATGATAATTATGTATAATCAAATGCATTTCCAATACCATTATAAAATTATCTTTGGAATAGACAAGGTAAGATAAGTGATGCAATACATTTGTTTCTTTCATAAGATTGCCTATTTAACCATTCATGATTTCATACAAGTAAGAATGATATCTATTGGCATCATTGAAAAAGTAACCCTTCTACTTTTTTTGTCTTGTTCAGGCCCTCCTTGTGGATTTTTGCTTAATTTTTCCTTGATTTATTGTCATAATGTGGTTGACACATTCACATTAGGTCTTGGGACCTTGTAAATTGATGAATTTTAATGGTACCTTGCTAAAGTGTTGTGAAGTGTTGTAACACACTTTCACACTTTTCTATGGTTTTATCAAATAATTAAACATAATAAACCCTTTTTCAATCAAAATTAATCTTAATATTACCTTATTTGGAGTTTTGTAAAGTTTTGTAACACACTTTCACACTTTTCTAGGCTTGTCATTAATAATTGGGCTTCATTATGCTTTAATTGGCTCCATTTTGCATCCACAAGCCTCATTTATTAAATCTTTTTGAGGATAATCTTGACACCAATCAGTAACCAATCATAATTCAAGTGTTTTTGTCTCATGTGACCCAAATTTAGGGATTTGGGACTCATTCGCCACCTTGGGCGAATGGGTCCCACTTGGATCTTTTGGCCCCAAACCGGTTTTAACACATTTCTAATCACTTTTGGTTTTTGGTCCCATACATTATGTTTGATGGGACTCATTCACCACCTTGGGCAAATGAATCCCATGTGGCCCAAATTCAAATTTAATTCAAATTTCTAGAGGGATTTTATTCTCCTAGATTAGGCCGACTTGTAGTGTTCTAGTTTTGGGATCGGGTATAGTTAGCACTAGGGTTGTCATGAGTTTATCCTTTAGGAATTGGAAAGATTTTTCACACTTCTCGATCCACTCAAACCTTTTTCCTTTCTTTTGGAGTGAATTTATCGAGGTTACAATTTAGGAGAACCCTTGCATATATTTACTATAATATCTTGCAAGGCCCATAAAGCTTCATACCTCCATCACACTCTGGGGTGTCGACCATTCCACATTTTCTTTTATCTTTTTGGGATCCACAAGGACTCCTTTAGCTAAAATAATGTGGCCTAGGTAGTGCACCATGTCATGATAAAACAAGCACTTGGATAGATTTCCCAAAGGCTTCTTCTCCCCCATACATTGTAAGACTATCGTCAAGTGTCAATCATGCTCCTCAATAGAATTGGAATAAACCCAAATTCCATCAATAAATATTAAGAAAAAGTCATCGAAATAGTTCTAGAACACACTGTTTATTAGATTCATGAAGGTTGCAGGTGCATTGGTCAATCCAATTGGTACAATGGTGAACTTGTAGTGCCCACACTGAGTTCAAAAAGTAGTTTTCAAGATGTCCTCTTCTTTTATTCTCAATTGGTGACAATTGGATTTGAGATCTTTTTTGGAGAACACTAATGTTCCCTTCATTTGATCAAATGACTCATCGATCCTTGATAGGGGATATCGATTCTTGACGGTGGCCTTGTTCAACATTTGATAATCAATACATGGATGCAAGGTTCCATCCTTATTTTTCACAAAGATAACTAGTACTCCCCAAGGTGACACATAGGGTCTAATAATCCCTTTGTGTAAAAAATCCTATAACTGGGATTTCAATTCATAAAGCTCAATGGTGGTCATCCTGTATGAGGCCTTAGACTGAGGCTTGGCTCCAAGAACTAGGTTGATGGAGAAATAAAATTCTCCCTTTGGAGGCACCTCGATGGGATCTTTAGGAAACACATCTCAGAATACCCTTAGGATAGGGTAATCATCTAGGTATGGTTTCTCATTGTCAGGTTCACTAACATGCACAACATATATGACATAACCCTTCTTTTGATCCCTTTTGAGTTGCATAGATGAGATCTACCTAAGCTCTAGGGGTCTTTGTATCCCATGAATCTCAACCAGGTTTCCATAGTCATCCAAACAACTAACCATATAATCCTCACAAATTACAATGGCTTTGTTCTCATTAAACAGTTGATTCCCAAGATTACATCATACGATCCTAGAGGTGCCACGTAAAGGTAAACTTGGGTTAGGAAGTTGGGAAGTTCTAACTCACTACAAAAGAAACATGAATCTATTTCTCACTCTGCTAGATTCTCATACTAAACTAACTTTGAAAAGTTTTTCTTTTCCTTGGTCTTTTGATCTTCAGCTTCTTTTATTTTGGTTGCTAAAATGTTCAGGTCAATAAAATGTTGGTAAGAAAGACAAGAAATGCATCACGTGGTGGTTGCACAACTTTCTTTTTATCATTTTCCTTTTGGAGGAGGGCCTAGGACATGCATCCACATGGTGGAAGTTTTCTCCAATTTTTTTTTTTGGAAAACATGAGATCTCTGACTGCATGGCGTGTCATCTCTTCACTACAGGAGGATTGTGTCTCTTATGAGATGATATCTTTTAAAGTCTTTTGGAGCTTGTTGGGACATAAGCTTTGAGTCAGTGTTTTGGGGTGATGTGATTGGTTAGCTAAATTATTTTTCTAAGTTGTTTTAATATTTGATTAATTATAGGCCTCTATCTTTGCTAAATATCTAAAAGATATTAATGTAGGGTATGTGTAGGATCATCATGGAAAAAACAGGCCCTTAAGTAGCAAAAAATTTATAAAAATCAGTGTTAGGCAACTTGACGTAAAAAATTGAATAATTTATCTATATTATTTAAAAAATATGTAAGAATAGAATCTGTAGAAAATTTAATGTAGTTTCTAAACTACTAGGTTTATTTAAAAATAAATAAAATCTATTTGGTGAGAATTTAAAATTTCAATGCAGTAGTACTTAAATTTCAGGGAAAAAATAAGAAGTAGGTGTCTGTCTGGCCACCCTAACCATAATAAAATGGTAATTTTTTTTATAAAATTTTATATAAAAGTAGAGGAATCATGTTCAGTTGTGATGCATTTTTTTTGTAATTTTTTTCCAAGTAAATAATTAATTGTGATTTTTAATTACAATTTTTTAAAAATATAAAAAACTCATATGTCTAACCACCTTAACTTGGTCAAAACTTCATGAAATTTAATTTTAATTTTTTTAATCCTATATTATGTGAAGCATAGAATGTGATACATGTTTTGGATTCAAAAAATGTGCTATCATTTGAAAGTTATAGATGTTTTTCAATCAGCCCATCGATCAGGAATTTAGTCATAATTCTAATAGAAAATGAATAATAATTATTTATTATTAAATTAAAATTAAATCACAATTTATATTGGTGGAAAGCTGAGAATCTCCTCTTAAAACCCTTTTCGTTTCATCAATTTTGGGTAAAAAATAAGTCATCAGCCACATACCCTACAAATACCCATAATATTGCCACTTTTTGGTCCATCATGATCCTGCACATACCCTATAGCAGTTGGGAATTAATGAGCAAAAATCATTGTGACCTAACCAAGGATCTATGATTAGATGGCAGGCTCTCAGGTATCAACATCTAGCAGCAATTAATTTTGTGCTGAGGCAGTGTGTTTCTTTCTTTGCAGTTATAAAAGAGGGCAACAATATAATAAGAGGTTGAATTCCAAGTTATAGTTTCTTTGTTCAAGAAAAGTTTCTTTAATTTTCTTAGGGTTTTTAGAATTATTTTCAAAAGTAGTTACAAAACCACTTTACTTTTGTCATGTTATATCTATTAAGGTTTAAACTATTTTTCGATTGACATCCGACCTCTATTTCAAAGTTCATTTGATATTTAAAAGCACAAAATATTGAGGAGAATTGTTGAGATTGTGCATGTATGACCTATTTTAAGTTTTATTTCTTTATATTATCATTTTGAATGAAACATTGTGTGTTGGAAAGCTAAATATGGGTATTTTAAGTAGTATATTTCTATGTTGTATGCTTGTATGGTACACTAGTGACTTAAGGAAACTAGACTATGTCATTAGAATTTTCTATTTTTTTGAAAGTTGTTATTTTGTTGTGCTATGTTGTATTAGGAGGAAGAGTTCATGTAATTTCTAAAATATTTTTATGTTACCCATATGAAATCTTTATGTTTGATTGAACCTTAATGAACACTACTTGCGATAATATTTAAAGTCTACACTGTGCTTGAAGTTAACTTTTGTTGTTCATTCTCTTTCCAACAATGAAGGGTTGTGGTATTTTGTGTCTTTTTATATCACTCATAGGAATGATTTGGGTTTGAAATGTTGTAAAAGCTTTGGTACATCACCTTTTATGTTTTATTTTTACATTTCCTTTTCCCCTTATCTCCAAACCCCAAAGAAGAGCCGACTTTCTATAAAAACCCTGAAGGTATTCAGTGAGATGCAATTTTCCCCCCACTCACTAAATATTGTTCTATTGCCCATAATAAATATTTATGTTTGATTGGACCTTAATGAACACTTCCTGCAAAAAGATTTGAAAGTCTGCACTATGCTTGAAGTTAGCCTTTATTGTTTGTTCTCTTTCCAACAATGAAGGGTTGTGGAATTTTGTGTCTATTTATATCACTCATAGGAATGATTTGGGTTTGAAATGTTGTAAAATATTTGGTGCATTTCCTTTTATGTTTTATGTTTACATTTCCTTTCCCCCTGATCTCCAAACCCCAAAGAAGAGATGACTTTCTATAAAAACCCTGGAGGTATTCAGTGAGACACAATTTGTCCCCCACTCGCTAAATTTCCCATAAGACTGTCAGAGAGGTGCAAGCTTTGATGATCAACACTAACCATGAGTTTTCCATATATCCAGGTTTGATGGGAAACATATAAATCATTCTAGGATCTATAAAACACTTAGTATCTCTAGTATCTATCAAAATAGAAATAGTTTGGCAATAGAGCTTACTCATTGAATCTATATCAGAGAATCCTGGTACTCTACTCTCTTGTTATCTACCACCATAAGGATCTTGTGTTGCAGGGTTTGTTGGTTCCTTCCTTCCTTCTACAACTTTTTCTTCTAAGGGAAACTAGATACTTAGTGGTCACCCCCACAAGTGAAACACCTAGCACATGGTCCTCTTTGAACTCTAGACCTATCCTCTTTAGAGTACCTTTGATTACTATTAAAGTTGTCATTACCAAGTTATTAGCCCTTTTGTTCTTTCTACCTTGATTTCCTTCTTCCTTCTCTAAAGTTTCACTTTCCCTTTTTAAATTTATTATTTGATGGGACTTATTTCACTTCTATTCATCACCTTTATGAAACTTTTTGTTTCTAAATCAAGGCTTGAAGTTTGAGCCTTTCCGTAGATCGGACAACTCCTGCAACTTCTATTCTTTCTTAGTGTATTTCTCAAAACCTTCTACCATTGTAAGGGGATTGTGGAGGTCCACCTCAACTCCAATGTGGGGTCTCGATCCTAATATAAACTTTGAAAGTTCTCATCAGATTGGTACTATGGTACATACTTGAGAAAATTAGTAAACTTCTCCCAATATTAAACTACGCTCAATTCACCTTGGGTCAAATTTTGAAATTTGATCATCTTCTTGTCAAAGAAAATTTGTGGTAGCCACCTCTTCCTAAAATATTGGAGAAAAATATCCCAAGTGATCTCTTATGGATAGAATCTCCTCTTTTCCTTCTTGTTGTCCCACCAAGTAGTTGCCTCTCCAAATAGTTGATATGCAACCCATATATCCTTGGTTTGGTTTTATAGATTAAAAAGTCCAAAGTATTTTTCCATCTCTATAATCCATGCCTTGTCTCCATTCCTAATGGCCTTGCCATTGAATTTTTCTAGTGCTACATTTTTAAGTTCTTTCCCTAGTTCTTCCTCAATTCGACCCTGATTGGGATCTCCTTGACCCCCTCCACCTTGGTCATGCTTCTCATTCCTATGAATATGATCTTCTCTTACCCCTCATACCTCTTTCTCCAAATGATCCATTTGGGATTCTTTTTGGTTTAGTTCCAAGATTTGGTCTAGCCTCTAGTTCAACCCATTCTCCTACCCACCACTACTTGCTTCTTTTTCTAGTGGTCACCATAATGACTCACATTCGACCTACATCACGACCTACATTTAGTGAAACTTAACACAAGGTTTTAATTTTTAAACATTCACATCTACATAATGTTATGTACATAATTCATGGAATGTAAAAGAGACATATATGTTCATTCACAACAAGGCAAGTCTTCAATTTCATGACTTTAAACAACCAAAAAAATAATTCTTTATTTATATTAAATATGGATTTTCATTGATCATTATTTAAAAAAAAATCCCAAGTAGTTTCCTCATTATTGGAAAGAGGACACTCCTCTAGGTCCTCATTAGAATTTACATAATCATTCTTGGGAGAGGTAGGAAATGCACACAAGCAATCCTCCTCTTTTATCAATAAAGGTACATTAGGTCCACATCCTAATGGCCAATCTCTAATCACAAAGGGTTTCTTAGTCTTAGGTGTTTGTTTGGACTCCTCAATCTTTTTCCTCTCACCAACTTGAGTCGAGTGAGGGCATGTGCTATATTTTCATTGTTAGGAATCTCAATTTGGTCTTCAAGTTTGGGATTCTCTTTGATAACAACTTGTTTTTTCAAATCCCTAATGGTCTTTTAATTCTTTCTTCCAGACTTGGACCTTCCCATTTCCTGCAACCAATTCAAATTTATATTTTCACAAGGTAACTCAATTTTGGTTAAGGGTCAACTAATCCCTAATCCATCCACTCTGGGCTCATAGGCTTAGAGTTTAACCTTAAGCTTTGATACCAAATGTAACATGCCCAATTAATATTCCCAAATAAATTAATAATTGACATTATGAATATAATTTAAGACATAAATTACATATCTATTTTCTATCCAAAAATTAAAAAAATAAGAATAATATATATTCATTTCCAAATGTCAATAGCAAATATACATAGTTTGACTTGACATTCATTCACCACATAGTCAATACAATAATTACACCAATTATACAAGGACATCAAATAAGATAGAATTCCATTGTAATTCTTCTTCAAAATATTGCCTCCATTGGTGGATGAGAACATGGTTTAGGTGATTTTCCACCCAACCATGAAGCTACACTTCCCTAAAATTCTTCTATCCATCAAAGAATATTTGACCCTGCATAGAACACTTAGCAAGAGATACAGTATGCAAGGGAAATTTGGTGTGTGCCTAACTACATGCATTTCTATCTACTATTAGAACATGCAAGTTCCATATTAGGTAAAGATAAAAAGGAGATAAATAAATAATTAGTCCATTCCAAATAATGAGTATAAAGCTTGGCCAAGCTTATGCTGAAAATGCAACTTAAACTAGATTTGGAAAAACAAGTCTATACTCTCTAGCATTCTTGTTGGAAGGAAACTTTCCATAAATAAAGAGGCATCCCTCTCTTCTAGACCATCTAATAGCATCATACATTTGTGTCCTATAGTATGTCTAGTACATTTTGTAAGGAAAGTTCAAGGTGTAGAACAAACTCTCCTAATGTCAAAACTCAAGAAAGTATGCATATATGACTTTAAATTTTGTAATTACAGTTCATTAAGATGCACATGAAAAGAATAACATAATAGAGAAATGGAAATGGATACATACACAATTGAACACTAGATTTATGTGGGAAAACCCTTATGAAAAAAAAACCCACACACCAAAGAGAAATCACTTGTATTAAAGTAAATGGGATTACATACAAGTTACAGATTTTCTTTTCCAATGTCAATTTCACAAAAACTTTTCCTTGATCAATATTGTACAAAAGTTCACTGTTACAATACTCAAAAGTATATAATAAAGAATTCACACACACTGATCAAATCATGTTTTAATCTAACCAGTCTTCCATTTGAACCATTCATCATCCTCTATCAACCATCACAAAATAATTCACATTGTTCATTATTTGTTGATCTTCCAATGGTCACCAATAGTTCAACTACCACTAGTTCACATTTGACATCTCTCATTGTTCCAGAAGAATCCATGTTGGATAATCGTTGGTCAATAGAAAAGGTTCAAATTGTATCACATGTTGGTGAGACACTAGGTCATTTCTCACCAATGCCAGAACTACCCAATCACAAACTCACACTACATAGTCTTCACCATTGACAAGACCAACATTATTGCTAACACATTGAAAGTCACAACGATGGTCCATGTCTTCCTGATGTCCAAAGGAAACCATCTATTGTTATCACCAAGAGTCACTCTGAAGCACACCATCGACTAGACCTGCTATATCATTGTAGCTCATATAGAACCTTTGTGTCACATTGATGAAGTTCCATATCAACAAGAGTTACATTGATGTACACCATGTGTAAATGCATCGGTGAGAGATTTGTTGTCGAGATGAGTCCTGGAAGTTGCACTGACAGTTAAAGTCACCTCGATATGCTCATCGGCAGGAGTCTCCCCGACCTTCTATTGGAGCCTAAAATTTCATGCAAATTTTAGGTTCCCATATTCAAAAAATTGATTTTAACACTCAGGAGTATAGTTAAAAAAATCTATTCGAATGGCTCACTTTGAAAAATCACACAACAAAGTCAGTACAGTTTCAAGTGAAATCACTTTACATACATGTTCATCTATCATATGGGAGTATCTCTGCAAGTTTTTAGCTTCATATGATTTCATTTGAAAAAATTTCAAAGCAGCAAGTTGAAGGATTTTTGAGAAAATCTATTGTCAGCACAGTGAAATCTATTAAAGTGGCCCACTTTGAAGGTAAATATTAAGCAAATGGATAATGATCATGATAAAATGATTGGTGCCTTCAATTCTCTACACCAAAATATAGTTCCATATAAATTTTTAGGGCTTCAAGACATCGTTTAATATTGTTCCAAGATCAAATCCAAATGTATTTTACACAGTTTGGGAACTGCATTTCCAAAACAATTGCAAAATGGTCAACTTTGATGTTTGATATTTTATGAATGAAGATGATTGGTAAAAAAATATATTTCACACATGTTCACCATGCCTAAATGGGATAATCTCCAAATTTATAGCTTCTCAATATCACATTTGATATTTTTTCAAAAAAGGCAAATGGAGGGTTTCAATTAAGCTTGACAGTGGTAATTTTCAGAAAATGCTAAGCAACTTTGGGAGTTTATAGTTTGTAATTCTGACAACTTCATGCCAAACCGTTTGTTAAGAATAGTCTCCTATCAGAAATCAACATATGTGTTCATTTTCATGGTCATTAGAGGAGTTTTGATATGCTTTTTAATTGTTTTATGACTACTCCTAGGCTAGATTTGGCACCCCAAAAAAGTTGCAAATTTTGAAATTCTAAGGGTGACCCAGTTGATGTTTTGGCTTCAAATGTTTCCAATTTCAATTTAGTTTGATTATGAACTCATTTGGTGCATTGAATTAAAAATTATTTTTTCTCACTACATGCTCTAGCAGGTTTAGTTTACAAAGGAAGTACTTCGATTTGGTGAGCTATTCAAAATCCGTCAAAAACCCATTTCCAAAATAATTGATCACGGTCCCTTAAAAAAAATTTGGCTCCAGGATGCTCCATGTGCCTTTGGTGGAATTACTCAATTTTCTCGGTAGCCGAAATTAAAATTTTTCTATGTGCTAAAGTTTGAGAGGCATATTTAAAAAAAAAAAATTGATATGTTTTAAAATAAATTTGGGACAGTTTTAAAAAAAAAATTAGCACCCTCCAATTACATGTTACTCTTTTATGTTGGCATAGCAATACAAAGGTTTTTAGATTCACTCTTCAAAAGCAAAACGTATTGCTAATGAGCTTTGTTGGGCAATATCAAAATCAAGGAATAAACATTATGGTATCACATTCCCAAATCCCATGGATAAAGGATTTTTGTAGTGGTTGATTACCTAAAAAAATAACACAGGGAAGAATGGATTTTAAGTGTGAAAAGGAGTGGCAAGATGAAGATTAGGCTGAGACCAACCATCAAAAGAAGACTTTTAAAAATTAATTCACACTACCTATTACTCCAATGATTGCAGTATTTGAGAAGCATAAGACAAACACACAGATAACTCTAGGTATTTCCCACGCACCCACAAACAACCCAACAAAAAACCCTAAAATGAATATTGCATCGGTGAGAGAATGGTGGTCGGAGTGAATATTTACCGACTATGTTAGTCATGCCGATGAAAACACATCGGTGAAAGAAATTAATTTGGTGGAAGAATTGAAGGTGAATACAAGTAATTAAAATACTATCGGTGTATTCTGGGTAAAAATAAAGAAAGATTTAAATATGAAATTGGGGACTTATTGGTTAAAGATGAAGACATAAAGTATTTTATTTAGTAAATACTTTCACTAAGATATCAAATGTTTGCACTAAAGGGAGTTATAAGGTAAACAATTATTTTACCTGCAAAAGAATATTGGGTAAAATTTATAAAATATTTGCATGGGGAGTTGAGATATTTTCACCAATAGGATATATAATTATTTTACCCAAAGGAATGATTTGAATCAGGTGAAATATTTCAATCAAGTAGAATAAACTGGAATATTTTTCACCAACAGAATTATAAGAGTGGATAAATTATTATTACAAGAAGGTTGTATTTTATTGGGTAAAAAATACTAATGGAGATTTAAAGTAATAATCATGGTGTGATTATTTTAATAAAATAATGTTGCAATCTTGATTTTTGACTAAGATGTTATTCAAAGTAAAAATGTTTTTATTGAGGAGTAAAACATTCTATAGGGAGTTAAAATCATTTGAAGAGTCATGGAGGGGGTAATTATTTTATCCAAGGATTATTTTATTAAATTGAATAAGCGAGAGATTTTCTAGCAAAAGGATTAGTGAAGATTGTTAAGATCTCAAAAGTATTGTGAAATGATGATTATTATTCACGAAGACACAAGGATGAAGATTAAAATATTTAATTTTCTGATAAGGCAACTAATTAAATATAATTAAACAAAGAGTTGTGCCAAAAGGAAGAGTTGTACTAGATGGATGTCATGAAAGGTTGTAACCGTAAAATAGTGTATATATGTCAAATGAAATCAAAAGAAAGGGGATTAGATTTAGGAGAAATAAGTAGTTTAGGTAGTTGGATAGGGTGAACTGTTGCCGAAATAAATATCATGTTGAACATTGTAAAATATTTTAAAATTATATAATGGAGAACATATTTATCTAGTGATCCAATTATGGTGTCAATTTTTTGTCGAATTTATTGAAAGCATTATTTGCTTGTCTCCAAGGTTGTCATTTCTTGATTATTTAAATTGAAATATCAAGGATATTTATCAATTTATCAAAGAACACTTGTTTCTCTTGTGTGGTTCAATTAATTGGTTCTAGCAAGACAGGATTAAATCCTTTTGATTAATCATAGTAATTTGGAAAAGGACATTTGGATCATTAAGAAGAATTTGATAATTATACTCTTGCACATTTACACAAGCTATAAACAGTCACAAGTGCCAAGAAATTTAAATTATAGCCATTAAGCAAGTCACCCCTTATACAAATCTTGTCTCCATTAGCCCAATAGAAGTAGGCACTGGTCACACCTTTTATATTTTATAATTTCATAAAATCTTATTAAAACATCCATATCTCAATTTCAATACTAGGAGTAGGAATAGTTAGCAAGCTTTCATCTATTACACTTTGTGCCATTGTAATAGATCCATCAAATCATTCAAGTCATACAACTTTAAGGCTACTTTATTCATATAGGTACACCTGCCTAGGTCTAGCAACACCTAAAGAGAAGAAGGTCTAAACCATTTGGCCTTGTCTATTACCCTAAAACATATCAAGAGATTGGAAACCTCTTGAGGTATTTTACCTGCATTTTTGAGAGCTAAAAAATTGTCGACTCCACTAGGGAGTCAACTTAGAATTAGGGCCTTAGTCATAAAGTTAGAAATCTTGTACAAACTCCATTGGGAATAAGAAATAACAAACACTTTCTCACTTTTAAGAAAGTGAGTGGCAACTCTGACAAAAACATTGCATATATTCAACATGAATGGTAGAAGATCCCAATATAAGGGAGGTCCAATAGGAGGTCCTACTGGAAATAGTACGTGGAAACACAAGGATGATAAGGTTGATAAGGGTAAGAAGATAAATGAGGACATGTCCATAACAAACAAAGACAAAGCATCAAGACCACATTGTGAGACATATGATCGTTATGATACATGGAGAGATAATTCAAGTGCAGATCCTTTTACCCCTGAGGAACAAACAAATAAATTTTATAATCCTTAGAAACAAGCAGAGTTTGATGCTAAATTTGAAGCTGAATGAATCAGATATCAACAAGAATATGATAAAAAAATGGAGAGTAATCAGAGTGATCCTATTGATCATGTAATTCCTCAAGAAAATTATGAATTCTCAACTCGTGAAGAAGTAGAAGCACAGTTTGAATTTCATAAACAAGAACTAGAAAGAGAAAAAGTTGAATAGGAGAAAGCCCAAATGATACAAGCAATCAAAGACTTCAAATTGCAGAAAGCCCAAATTATTGCTCAGACAACTAGTTTTTCAAAGTATATACCTCCTCATAAGAAGGGTAACAATAATGCAAGGCCATCTGATCCATCAAAGGCTCCTCAAAATCGGATAGGAAATCAATACAAACAGTCAAACCATCCACCACATATTTCCTCACAATATACAAATACACAACCACCTCATGGTCAACATTACATGCCACATCCTCATGCACAATGTAACAATCTATTGTACCAATATTAGTACCCACCTAACCCTCCCCCTCATCAATACACAACAATGATCATACAATTTGACTTGACAGGGTTTCAATTATACCCTTACCCTATGGATAGCAGTTGGAGAAGTCTTGTTACTAAGTTTATAGGGAGTAGTGCAATTACTGTTGAAGTGATTTAAGGAGTTTCAATGCTTTCATCCAAGATTTGGATATGCCTTATGAGGCTATCCATGATGTCGCTTACTGAAAAATCTAGGGATTGGTTCAATAGCCTACCAACAATCTCTATTGATTTTGTCCAAGAATTTTAGGATTGATTCCTTGAACAATATGGGAATCTAAGTGCACCAGATGTTGTTCTTCATGAATTGGTATGGATTCAAAAAAATAAGAATGACTCAATTTATGATTTTAACCAGAGGTTCAACAAATTGTAGAAAAAGATACCACCTGGATCAAAGTTGCCAGACTTTGTAGCATTAAGTATTTATTTGAATGCGTTTGATCCAAAAATAGGGTATGAACTAAGAAATAGGTCTCCAAGAAATTTAGCTGAGCCCAAAAGATAGCATTAACTATTTAAAAAAATAAGAAAGTTGTTGGGATAATCAGTAAGAGAGACAACCCTAGGATTCCTCAACAAGCCAATAATTATCAATACAAATAGGAGAACACATATAGAAATGAGAGGCCTAGGTTACATGACATGCCCTATGTTACAAATTGGAAGGATGGAAAACCTGTAATAGATAGGCCTAGAAACAAATAAACTCTTGATCCATTAAGGAATAAGGGAGCGTATATGGTCAATAATAGTTGTTGGTGTGAAAGTTGTGCTAAGCCACATTCCCCGGATTATTGTGTTGTAGCCCAAAGAATGCAAGAAGAAAGAATGCTTATGGGTAATAGTGGAGAGGATCACACTGTGTATTTGACTTCAAATAATTTTCACCATGTTGAGGAGAAATACTCATCTTCAGAAGATGAAGATTATGAGTACAATGTTTCAAATCAAAGATGCAATGTCCACATGGTTGAACAACAGGTTCTTTCTAATTATGAAGAAGATTATGTAGAACTACACTTTGTTAAGGCGCCTACTTAGTATAGTATGAGGAAACTCGCTAAAGGAGAAATAGAGAGGTTAACCATTGCTGCAGTTGAAGAAGAAAAGAGCAAGTATTGGTTAAGAAATAGGATAGTGAATGAGAAAGAAGGTGTCCCTAGGGGAATATTTATAAAAGATCAAAAGGTGACACAAGGAATTGTGAATAAAATAGAAAATAAACAACATGATAAAAATGAAAAGAAGCTTGTCCAAAAGGAGGAAGTTAAAGAGTTACACAAAGAAATGCAAAAGACTGGTCAATCGAGTAAAAGAGAAAAAGAAGAGAACAAAGGAGAAACATTAGAGCAAAAGAAAATGATTAAGGTGGAGGGTTCCTCTTTTGACTTCACTTAGGCTTTATCCTAGGTAAAAATGTCTGTTCCACTACTTGAGATGCCAAAAATTAAGGAATATAGGGATAGTGTTGTTCAATTGATAACAAATGGAAATGAAAAACATATAAATTCTGAAAATAAGATGGCCACTAAAATAATTAATAAGCAAGAGAAAGTAAGTATCCTAGAAGTTTTCCTAAATGATCTATTAATAAATCCCCCACAAGTTGATCCTTTTTTCACTATGTTACTTATAAATAACAAACTATTAAGAAATTGCATGATAGACTATGGTGCTGCTATCAATATTATGCCAGTTGGAGTTATGAAACAACTTGGCATGTGGATGGATACTAATGGAGGGAAATGTTATGCGATGGATAACAAGCCTATTCCTATGGTAGGTATTATGAAAGATGTTGAATTCAAACTAGTTGATTATCCTCAGGTGGCCTATAATATAGATATAATAGTAATTGATACCCCTCAGTTTGGGATGCTTCTATCAAGACAATGAATGGCAATGGTTGGGGAAAATGTCCAATTTGATTTGTCTTATGCAACAATTCCAGTGAATGGTTAGGAGGCTAAGTTGTACATGAAGCCAAGGATTAACCAAGTTGTTGATTGTGTACCTCAAGACCGAGTTAATTGTTTTTGTAATGTGGATCTTGGGAATTTTGAGATAAAACTAGTGCAACCAGAATTAGTCAATGTTGATCCAATTGAAAAGCATGTTGCAAAAAATTGCAACGGTGTGTGGAAAATTTACTTTCATGGAGCATGTAGCCAAGAAGGTAATGAAGCAGGAATAGTATTTGTTTCACCTAAAGGAGCTACATTTAAATACTCATTTTTGTTGGCATTTGAATGTACAAACAACATGGAAGAGTATGAAGCTTTATTAATAGACTTGAATATAGCTGTAAAACATAAAATCAAGTTGCTAGCTATTTTAGGGGATTTTGAGCTAGTTGTTTCACAAATTAAATCAAAATATGCAGCAAAACATAAGAGACTAAAGCAATACAAGAATGTTGTATGGGACACAATTGAGCTACTTGATGCATTCTCCATTGAATGGATAGATTGGTCAAAAAAAATAATGGTAGACTTTTTAGCAAATGTAGCTCTAAGAAGGGATGACATTACATTGGTTGGAGTGTCATAGATTGAGTTCAAAACAAGACCTATTGTGCCTGATAATATATGAAGTTGGCAGGTTTTTAATGATGATACTAACCTCTTGAAATTTCTTCACTATATAGATCAATATGAAGCTCAAGAAATTGATTTCAATGCCTTTGTTGAAGAAGTAGATGGGAAGCAGACAACATTTGAGAAGGAACTCTTACAGCTTAAAACTAATAAGCTTCCCAAAGGGCTAGTGGCATTGGAGAGGGTATATGATGGAAGTGATCGATCCCTCATGAAGCAAACACCAGTCAAGAGGGAGGATATTGAAGAGATCAGTTTAGGGACTAAACTAGCACTAAGAAAGGTATACATAGGGAAGAAAATAAGCCCAAAAATTCAAAGAATGTTGATAGCATTATTGAGAAAATATAAACATGTGTTTGCATGGTGCTATGAAGATCTTAAAGCATATAGGGAGGATTTGTTTCAACATGAATCCCATTGAAACTAGATGTAAAGCCGTTTAGACAGAAACAAAGACCCATTAACCCAACATTGGAGCCAAAATTGTAGGAAGAATTGGCAAACCTCAAAGAGGAGGGTATCATCAAACCAATCAGGCACTCAACATGGGTCTCAAACCTAGTTCATTTGAGGAATAAAAAATAGAGATATCAAATTATATGTGGATTTTATAAATCTAAATGTGGCATCCCTCAAGGATAATTGCCCTTTACCTAATATGGAAGCTATACTACATAAGGTGACAAGGTGCGAGATGTTATCTATGATGGATGGGTTTTCAAGTTATAACCAGGTCGAGGTTAAAGAATTTGAATAGTATAAGAAAGCTTTTACAACCCCATGGGGGACATATGTTTATGTGAGAATGTCGTTTGGTCTCACAAATGCAAGAGAAACCTTCCAAAGAGCCATGGATGTACCATTTGCAGACTTGATTAATGCTATAATGGTGGTATATCAAGATGACCTTACTGATAATTCAAAAAGGGCTAAAGATCATGTAGAACATATAGAAAAGATATTTATTAAAGCTTTAGAATATGGTATTAGCCTAAACCCTAAAAAATTCCATTTTGTAGTCACAAAGGGAAAATTGTTAAGACATATTGTGTCAAAGGATGGAATTAGAATATATCCTAAGAGGGTTGAGGCCATAGATAAAGTTCCTATCCCTAAAATTGTCAAGGCCATCCAGTCATTTTTTGGACAGATCAACTTTGTTAGGAGATTTATTTCTAATTTTTCTGAAATCATTAAGCCCATATCAAAAATGTTAAGGGACAAAAAATAGATTGGACTACAGAAGCATTAGAAGCTTTTATATCAATCAAAAAGGCCATCAAGGAAGCCCCTGTCCTTAAGTCTCCAAATTTTTCAAAACCCTTTCAAATATTTTCATTTGCTTTGTTGCATACTATAGCTATTGTTATGTTATAGAAAAATGAGGAAGGTCATGAATAGCCTGTGTCTTTTTTTAGTAAGTCATTGCAGGGGTTAGAATTGAAATATAATATAATGGAAAAACAAGCATTTGGATTGGTAAAAGCTATAAAGGCTTTCAGGCTGTATCTTTTTGGAGCTAAGGTGATTTCTTATGTCCCTCATGCAACTGTTAAAGATATCTTGATGCTATCTGAGGTAATAGGAAAGAGATGCAGGTGGATTAATAAAATCTAAGAGTTTGATATGGAAATACAAATCACTAAATTAGTGAGAGGTCAAGGTTTGGCTAGGCTAATGGTAGAAGCAAATATTGAAGCAAATCAAATTTATAATATAGAAGAGGAAGAGAATACAATTGCAAGTATTGAGCATACTCCTTGGTATGCACAAATCATGCATTACCTTAGATACATGAAGTGTTCAGAAGGATTAAGTGATAGTCAGAAAAGAACTTTAAAGTTGCAAGCATCTAAGTATGTGTTCATGGAAGGTGATTTTTTTTGGAAGAACAGGGATGGGATATTGTTGTTATGTCTAGATGAGTCACAAGCTAAGCATGTCTTAAGAGAAATGCATGAAGGGGTATGTGGAGGCCTTTATTCTATGAAGACAACTACACATAAAATTCTCAAGGCAGGTTATTACTGGCCAAAAGATTTTAATGACTCTTTTTCATATGTAAGAAGACGTGAATCCTGCCAGAAATTTTTTGGGAAAATGAAGTATCAGGGAGCTTTACCACTTAGAACTTTGTCGGCTAAAGCCCCTTTTCATCAATGGGGGATTGATTTTATTGGGGAGATACAAGAGAAATCAAGTGGAGGACATAAGTGGATATTGGTAGCTATTAATCATTTTACCAAATGGGTAGAAGCAATCCCAACCAAGCAAGCTACAAATAAAGTCGTGACCAATTTTTTAATGGATAACATCATTACCAGGTTCGGTACACCACTAAGATTAATTATAGATAACAGGATGTGTTTCAGATTTGATGAACTCAAAGATTTTTGCAACACGTATGGCATTAATATTTCTTATGTAGCTCCCTACCACCCACAAGCTAATGGTCAGGTAGAGTCCAACAACAGAAGTCTTCTTAAAATCATAAGGAGAATGCTAGGTTAGAATAAGAAGGCTTGGGATTCAAAATTGAAAATGGTTGTGTGGGCTGATAGGATCACTGTAAAAAAGGTAGTTGGAAAATCCCTATTTGAATTAGTATATGGAACACAAGCTAGGATGCCTCTAAAATATCTATTACTAGTTTACAAGATCCTTCAAGAAGATATAGATATTCCAAAACCTATAGAGGAGAGAATGAAGTAGCTAGCTAAACTTGATGAGATAAGGAGAGTAGCTCAAAACCAGAACATGAAGTTGCAGGCACAAATGAAGCATTTATTTGATAGAAAAGCAAAAGATAGAAAATTCAAGGAGAATGATTTGGTGTTGATGTGGAATACAAGGTGCTAGGAGAAGGGTAAGCATGGGAAATTTGAAGCTTTGTGGTTGGGAACCTTTGTTGTTGTTGGTAAGAAAGGCGAAGATTCATATTATCTGCAAAACATGACTGGTGAAGAATAGGAATTTCCTGTACATGGGAAATTCTTGAAGAATTTTTTCTCTTGAGAAATACAGAGGATTAAGGGTTGCTATTGCATGGACAACTCTTGAAAATCCTCTCAAAAAAATTATCTTCCATGCACAGTAGTCTAGGAAATAAAAGGAACAAGAATTGCCAGTACGTGGACAATCCTGATCTACCTTCTTTTAAAATAAATCTTTCCATGTACAGTAGTATAGGGTCATGATCATTTCCATTTCCATTCATTCCATCTTGCTCACTAGTCCATCACCTTGAGTTTGGTCTACTCACCTAGAAATTTGGATCCTTGAAATGATCTCACAATCATTCATCCCTAGATGGAGCCACTATTAGAACTATAAAATTTTGAAAATTTTACAGTTGTTTATATTCATGAGTTTCCAAAGAAGTCCTTACCATAAGCACATGAATCCTCTCTTCATAACATTTTTTCCCATATTTTGTCATGTGTTCCCATAGAATTCATCTAGCCCTGAATATTTCAATGCATAGTTCATATCGGAAAGAGATGGTGAGGGTCTCCCCGATCCATAAAGCATTTTTATACTAATGTACATATTTTGTAGTCTATCAACAAGAGTTCAGGAATTTCATACTAATATGATTTTAACTAAAGACACATATCAGCAGGATGTAGTCCATTGTCTTAGTGACAGAAAGATCCTATCGACAAGATAGTATGCATTGGGGTGATTCATATCAAGTCTATTTGTGTCTTACCGATTGTGGTGCAATTCCAGAGCATTGGGAAGGAATAAAAAATATTCTCAATATGTTTCCCAAGAAAGTGGATCTTATCGGTGAGAAAATATTCATCGAAATAAGTCATAAGGAGCACATGTGGGTTATACTGATGAAGCATAAAATTTTTTTTGGTGAGACTTAAGTCATTGGTGAAATGTCTCAGAGTATTCATTCATTTTTTCCAACAAAATGAAGGTGGATTCTGATGATGTATCAGGGTGAGTTCATGGAAGTCCTACCGACCCTCAATGTCACTATGATGGGATGATATTGGTAATAGTACTTGGTGATATTCATTGTCTTGTCGATAACGAGATTCATTGGCAAGACTGGCATTATTGGTGAAAGTTACAACAATATACATAAGACCAAAAGGATAGTTGTTGGAGAGACTTGAAGTGTCGGTGAAACTAGATGATGTCTTGGCGGATGATTTAAATGAACGTTGATAAAATCCATAATAGAGAGGTCACCCAAGATTTGAAAATGTCTCACTAACAATATTATATAATGTGACGGTGAGAGTTTCGAAAAAAGACCTACTACACTCGTGTTTCAGCTAAAACATTAATGGCATGATGAAGCACAATAAGGAAAATTCAATTGGAAACATTCATGTGGAATTGATAGCGGAGGAAGTAGAGCGGTGAATGAAGAACCAGGGCATTCTTTCAGTCTAAATGTTTTCAAGTGAAATATGATAAGTTCTTTGTGCCTTAGTTCCTATAATTTTGAATTCTATAACTTTTGAGGAATGGAATCCTCCAACTTAGGAAAATCAAAAAGTAGAAAATATGGTGAAAGTGGTCAGCCTAAAGGGAAGAAACAAAAAGCTAAAATAGAGCATGAGGGCATTGAATGGAGATTAAATCAAGATCTCATTGACCAATTACCTGGCTCTGGACCTAAAGCCAGATGATTTACACAACTTAGGGTAGAAATAGATAAATTGGATGACAAATGTAAACTCATAGGAGATGTTTGGACTTCAATAAGAGGTTATGAATTTTTTAGCTTTCATTATTATCAGAGAAACTGTTTTGAACCAGTATGCAACCCATAGAAGCTTAATTTGGGAAAGCTAGTGTGCCCTAATGTATTTGTCAATACAGAATTGGGAAAATTGTTGGTTGTCCATTATAATTTGAAACTCAAAGCTATATGTGACCCATTCGGGAAACAACTAATACACATATCAGAAGATGTAATAGGGGAGGTTTTCGATTTGGAATGGGTTTGCAATGAGAAAATCATATGTGAAGAATTAGAAAGGGAGTTCAAGAGAATGGACACAATTTATAAGGGTTGGAGGTTGCCAATTCACAGAATTAGACAAGGTGGCAAACCAGTTCCTCTACAGGATAGCAATGGACCTCCTTTTCATGTTGACCTTTTTGAACCCTATATGAAGTATACTTATTTCTTGGTAGGCCAAGTATTGAGAATGGAAGTCCCTGAATATATGTCAATTGTTCCTATGATAATTTCACCAGATATCTAGTACCACAATTCTAGACCATTTGATTATGCCTCATGCATTTTTAAGGGGCTTGATTCTAGGTTGATGACAATAAAGGGCGGAGCCTCTATCTTACATCTTAGGAATTATTCATTGTTGATGTACATAGTGTTGTACTTTGGACAAGAGTTAGGAATTTGGCCTCAAGAAGTGAGAATTTCCCAATTTGACAAGGCATGACATTACCTATTCAATTATGGATGACTGTCTGGGACAATAGGTTTGCTAACTCTAGTTTTGTACACTTTGAGGAGTTTTTTTTTAAGACATTGTACAAATTGTATAATCATCCATGTAACTATTCTTTATCTAAGGAGATAAAGAGGTTTCTCAAGCATAAGGACTTCAATGGGCCAATTAGTCATAACTGGGGGGATTGGTATTGCTTGGAGGATGCTACCATGATTAGGGTTTATGGATTTGAAGATGCCCCATTCATTTTTCCTAAGATAGTCTCAGATAGGATTGCATACTTGGAAATTGTTAGACAAATGAACTTTTCTAGTGTTATGAATTTTAGCTCCTTTTGGAAAGCAGGCTTTTATGCCTAATACATTGTGCTTTGGTAATTTTATTGTATTAGCCAAGGAAGGGTACAGCTTGATCCTTGATAAGTTACTGCAATACAATATGAAAAAAGGATGACCTAGAAAGAATTTTGATCCAGAAGGGTATATCAATTCTACTAAACTAAAGATAAACTTTGGAGGGTATCAACATGTTCCCTATCAATTTGATGATATGATCAAGAACCTAGAAGTTGAAGAAGCAAAGATGGTGGTCGAAAGATATAATCAATGGTTGCACGATACAGAGTTGTCTTCTAGGGAGGAGGCATCTAAGGATAATATGCCACAAGACCAACCAAATAAGATGTCAAGATTGAGAACTCAGCATTACACTTTCCTTTCTAGAGAGTTGAGAGCTGAAGAGTATGTAGATGTGGATGCAAGGCATGTAGAGTACAAATCGCTTGTAGTAGATGATGAATTTGTAATCTCTCCAGAGTTTAAGGCATTCTTGTACAAACAAAAAGGAAAAGAAATAAGAGAAAAGGTTGACAATATTACATTAGGTAATGAAGAACAATTATTGAATGACCTAAAGGTGTGTGTGGATAGAGAGACGGAAGGTATGACCTCTGAAAAGGGAAGGAAAATGTTGGAAAGTGCTAGTGTTATGATTTTTCTAGGGTTGGATCTCAATTCTGTACTAGTTTTTGATAGTTTCTTGAAAGATAGTAATGCTACACACAAGCTCAACCCAGAAAAGTTGACAAAAGCATATGCATGGTCAAAGTACAATCCAGATGAAGGGTCATTAATGATTTGGGATTTATATCCACCTCATAGGAAATCAGTTGTCATTGATACTAAGAAATAATTTGGGCATGTTATCAATTTAAAGATTGGAGAGGCTGATCCTATGGCAACTATAGAAATTGGAATCAATGTAGCAAAATTAAACAAATCTCAAATTCAGATGTTAATCAAGGAGAGGGAAATGTACAAAAAGAATAACAAGAGGATGTTGAGATAAAATGACCACCTAAAATATTTGTTAGGTGTCATAATGAAATCAACCAAGCTGCTCACTTGTGGTGAAATTTCACAAGCAAAAGATCATTGGGAAGGATCAAGTGCTTACTCTCAAGGGAAATATGATACACTTGTAGCAATGATTAAGAAAAGACAAGCCAATCTATCAACTTGGTTATATAAGCTCTGGGGAACACACTCACATAACTTTACTGCATTACAAGAACACGAAAGAATGAATGGCAGGATTTTGGAGAAGTTTCAAGAAATAAAACCAGAGAGATGTTTCTAATAATGTAGCAATTGAGGCTGCAAATTATTATGTGAATAAACACCGAGACTTCTTTGAAGAATTGTGAGGGGATGCACAGGGATTGATAAATGCCACCAAAAAAGGATTGAATGCATTCTTTGATGATAAAGGAGGATTAAAAGAAATGACTAAGTGGAAAAGTGAAAGTGAATCGATACTACAAGAAATTCTAAAAATAGCTACCGCAGAAGATACAACATTGGATGAGGCATGTGAACAAAATGAGAAGATGGTAATAATGGAGATCATGATCTAGAACATAGTGGGAGATGCAAATAGACATAAGTGCCGGGATTACTTGTACCATTTATCTAAGATTCATTTATGGCTTAACAGAGCTTAATTATCTTTTAATATATTGTTGTTTTCACATATGGCACTTTTGAAAGGACGTGTCCTTTCAAGTATTTGATGTATAAATATTTGTTTTGGTAGCAAAACAAGAGGAGATATAGGATATAGAAGAAAAATATAATAGATTACAATGTTTTACAAATATGAGACTATGATGCATGTTTAAAACTATGGAGATATCAATGAAAATCATTTGATGTGGTGGCGTATTTTTTGTATTAGTTGTTTGTTGTGTTAATTGAAAGTACTACTAAAGTTTTCTCCAAGGTTGTTTTTTTCTGGTTATTTAAATTGATATAAGAAGCTTATATTCAGTTTATTGGTGCACACTTGTTGTATCTGTATGGTTGATTAATTGGTTCTTTCAAGAAAAGATTAAATCCTTTTGGTTGATCACAATAATTAGGGAATCTCATTTGGATTATTAAGAAGAACTTAGTAGTCATATTCTTGCATGTTTCTACAAGTTATAAACTCAAATATATGCCAAACAACTAGAGTACTTGTCAGAAAGAAGTTACTCATTTTAGATTTTTTTTTACTTCACATACCCAATAAGGCACTAGTCACCACATTCTCATTATTTTAAGTTTCATTCATTTTTATATTTGTTAAACTATCAAACTAAATATATTAGGTTCTACTCTAAAATTGCTATACAATCTTTACCAAATCACATTTTATTTATCCACTTCCACTTGCCATTGTGGGTAAAATACATTGAGAGGAATAAGCATAAGTAAAGTCTTCTTTATTCATATAGGTGCACCCACCTAGGTCTAGTAGCACTTGAAGTGTAGAAGGTCTAAATCATTTAGGCTTGTTTGTTACCCTGAAATGTTGTGAGAGCTTGGCAATCTCTTGCAGTTCAAACCTGTGTTTTTGAGAGCTAACACCTTCAATATGAACAAACCTGTTGTCAGAGTAAGTTTCAAATGTCACTCTGAAGGTCTATGTCTTTCCAATGACTTCTGTTGACAAGACAGATCCAATCTCATACTAACCTGACCTCTTCAGGAGTTTTGAACACTGCTGCTTATCGGA
The DNA here is from genome assembly GCA_007258455.2 of Sequoia sempervirens. Classification (NCBI taxonomy): domain Eukaryota; kingdom Viridiplantae; phylum Streptophyta; class Pinopsida; order Cupressales; family Cupressaceae; genus Sequoia; species Sequoia sempervirens. The sequence continues at coordinate 559,357,732 of VDFB02193867.1, forward strand.
AAGACATTTTGAGGGTCTCACTGATTTTGTTCTTTTAGGAGTTTCATGTTAGTAAGTTTGAGGCACATTCTTCAACAATCTCCCACTTGACAAAGATCTTACTGATACCTCTAGAGCATCTCAAAATTATTGAGATTCATGGGCACCAAGGCCCATCAAACTAGCACACTACCTGTACTTGTCTGTATTCACTAGTTTAGTCAATGCATCTGCAACATTTTCTAGAGTATCCACCTTTTCTACAGAGACATTTCCATCCTCCACCATATCTCGTACAAAGTGATACTACACATCAATATGTTTCATCTTAGCATGGAAAGTGGGATTTTTCACCAAACAAATAACACTCAAATTGTCACAACAAATTTTAATTTTCCTTGCATTAAACCCAATGTCAAAACACAAATAATTTAACCAGATTGCTTCCTTATAGGCATGTGTTGTAGCCATGTATTCTACCTTGGTAGTGGACAAAGTGACTATAGCATACAACTTGATCATCCAACTAATTGCACCACCATTCACCATGAAAATATATCCACTGGTGGATCTCCTATTGTCAACGTCCCCTACCTAGTCAGAATCCCATAGCCTCGAATGTTGATAGATATATATGAAATAGATGAGTTACCATGATAACATAAATCATACTAAGAAGTACCTTTTAAATATCTAAACACTCTTTTCACAACATCCCAATGTGGTCTTCCTGGATTTTCAATAAATCTACTGAGTACTCCCATTGCTTCAGTAATGTTTGGCCTTGTACAGACCATTGCATACATTAAATTTCCAAAAACACTAGCATAAGGCACTCTGGTCATGTCCTCCATCTCAAAAGGATATTTTGGACAATCTTCAACAAATAGCTTCATTCCCTACAAAACTAGAGCAACTAGCTACTTGTAATCAATCATACAAAATCTCTCTAGAACAATATTAATGTACTTACTTTGGTTGAGCCAAAGCTTTCTTCTCTTTCTATCCCTGGTTATTTCCATCCCTAGAATATACCTAGCTACACCAAGATCTTTCATTTCAAACTTTGTAGACAATTGAGATTTAAGATAAAAAATCATAAGCTTACTATTCCCAATGAACAACATGTCATCCAAATACAGGACAATAACTAAGACACAATCATTTTCAGATTTGAAATACACACAATGATCATATTTTGATCTTACAAATCCCAATGACAAAACAAATGTGTCAAACTTATGGTACCACATTCTAGGTGATTGTTTCAAACCATACATAGACTTCTTTAACTTGCGTACCAGATGTTCTTTACCTCTTTCCACATAGTGCTTAGGCTGGGACATATGAATTTCTTCTTCAAGATCACCATGAAGAAATGTTGTCTTCACATCCATCCGTTCAATCTCTAATTCATACACTACTGCAAGTGATAGAAGAAATCTGATAGACATCAGCTTAGCTACAAGAGAAAAAATTTCTCCATAATCAATTCCCTCTACTTAGGAATAACCCTTCACAACCTACCTCGCCTTATACTTTTCAACACTATCATCCAGACCTATTTTCTTTTTAAATACCCATTTATAGCCAAAAAAATTTATGCCTTCTGGAAGGGCACCAAACTCCAAGTGTCATTCTTTTCTAATGATGCCATTTCTTCATTGATGGCCTCCAACCAGGAGTTTGCATCAGACATATTAATGGCCTCTTTAATAGTCCTAGGCTCATTAGTGATAGTAATCAAAGCATAGGCACAAGTAGAATTTAACATAGAAAACCCATACCTATCTATTTGCTTCATTTCATGGGTTGACCTCCTCAAGGGATGAGGCTGAGGTTGTTGTTGTTCTTCAAAACTTTCAGAACTGCTAGAGCTCTCCTCAAATTTAGGTACATTTTGAATTTTGAATTCCTCTTTATCTAGTTTTAGAGGAATTTCAACTACATCCATTTTATTTTCAGACTTTATCTCTAACTGCAGATCCAAAGTAAAAGGATTCAACTCACAAAAAATAGCATTTATGTTGTACAAAACCTTCTTAGTAATAGGGTTCCAAAGCTTGTATCCTTTTATTTCAACACTATAGCCAATAAAAATATATTTAATATATTTTTTCTCTAACTTAGATCTTTTTTCATTCAGAACATATGCATATGCCTCATAGCCAAAGAATCAAATATGTCTTAGAGAGGGCTTCTTTCTAGACCATGCTTCCAAAGGTGTTTTCTCAACAAGAGCAGAATTAGGAGAATGGTTTAATAAATAACATGTTGCAACTACCTCAGCCTAGAACTTCTCCTCCAAGCCAATGTTGCTCAACATACTTTGTGCTCTTTCCATCACTATCCTATTGAACCTTTAAACAACTTCATTTTGCTACAGAGTGTAGGGTGTATTCTTATGTCTTTTAATTCCTTGATCTTTATAGTACCTTTCGAACTCATTAGAACAAAATTCACTGCCATTGTCAGTCCTTAAACATTTTATTTTCCTTCCAGTCTAATTTCCCACAAGGTTTTTAAATTCCTTAAAATGACTCAACACTTTTGATTTACTCTTTAAAAATACAAAAATTCCCTTCTCGAATAATCATCAATAAAAGAAACATAATATTTAGAATTCAATAATGAAGGAACATTTACTAGACCAAAAAAATTAGAATTAATGTAATCAAGTATACCAAAAGATTTATGAGGACTGGAATAAAATGAAATGTGGTGTTGTTTACCATATATACAATGTTCACAAAATTTGAATTCAAGGTTATAGTCATCAAGCCCTTCAACCAAGTTTTTTTTTAAAGGTTTTTAAACCTCTTTCTTCAATGTGGCCTAGTTTGTGATGCCACAACATTGTTTTCTTAGTGGGGAGTTTCATCTCTAAAGAATTAGCTCCTATTGAAACAATCACCTCTTTCCCTACATGTTCAGATGGTTTATCAGAAGCAAAGTTACAATGGACTGCATTACCATCCAATTTATACAAAGTACCAATACAAGCACCCTTTGCCAACAACATAGAACCTCTAGTAATATAGTAAACAATATTAGAGAATGAGACCTGTACACCATCATCATTTAGCCTACTAACCGAAAGTAAATTACAAGCCAGACCTAGTATATGCATAACATCATTTATTCCCTTCACTCTTCCATCATGGTATTCCATGTTAACTCTTCCATGACCAATAATATCTAGGGCTGAATCGCTTACCAAGTACACCTTTCCACCATCATATTTTTCATACTTTGTAAACCAATCTCTATGAGATATCATATGGAAAGATGCTTCAAAATCAATCAGCCAAACATCATCTGATGCCTGAGTTGCCAAGGCTGCAATGAAAGCATCTGCATCACTCTAAGAAGAATCATTGTTGGAAGAGTTCTTTTTCTCCTCTTTGAAATATTTTTGGACATGACCAGGATACCCACAGTTCCAACATTTCACCTTGGACTTCTTTCTAGGAGACTTTGATCTCCCTTCTAATTTCAATTTGGATTTCTTGTCTTTCTTCTCCCCTTTTTATTTCGATCTACCTCGAACAACAAGAGCCTCCTTTTCCATCTCAGAATATTTTCTTCTCATTTCTTCTAATAACAAAGAGGCCACAATATTTTCCATCTTGAAAGTGGATGTTGTGCTCCCAATAGCCATCACCAACTGATCCCAAGAATTAGGCAAAGAACATAACAACATACACCAATCTTCTTCTTCAATATTCACCCCCACAGATGTTAACTGAGCAATCAACATGTTAAAAGTATTCAAGTGATCAGCAACAAATGATCATTCCTACATTTTCAAAAAATATAGCTTCTTCCTCAAGAACAACTTGTTTACCAAGGACTTGACCTAATAAATATCTCCAAGTCTATTCCACAAAGAAGATGAAATCTTCTCTTCATGAACATTTAGAAGAATAGAGTCTGCCAAAAAAAGCCTTATTAGCCCCTTTGATTTTTGATCTGCAAGGTCCCAATCTTCTTGCTTCATGCTAGAAGGTTTCATTTTAGACACAACAATCTAAAGATCATGATCAACCAACAGATCCTCCATTTTGAGTTTCCACAACTCAAAATTGTTGCCATTGAATTTCTCAATTTCAATATTTCTAGATGTACTTTCTAGTGCCATCTCAATCTATAATTTGAAAATTACCAAACTCCACAGGACTCCCACTAAATAGAATTGACACAAAAAACCCAACTTGCCCACAAGGATAACATAACTAGCCAAGCTTTGATACCACTTGTAAGGAAAATTCAAGGTGCAAAACAAACAAATTCAAGGTGCAAAAAAAACTCTCCTAATGTCAAAACTCAAGAAATTATGTAGATATGACTTTAAATTTTGCAACTACAATTCATTAAGATGCACATGAAAAGAATTAAAAAATAGAGAAATGGACACGTACACAATTGAACACTAGATTTACGTGGGAAAACCTTTATGGGAGAAAAACCCACACACCAAAGAGAAATCACTTGTATTATAGTAAATGGGATTACAGACAAGTTACAAATTTTCTTTTCTGATGTCAATTTCACAACAACTTTTCCCTAATCAATCTTGAACAGAAATTCACTTTTACAATGCTCAAAATCATACAATAAAGAATTCTCACACACTAATCAAATCATGTTTTAATCGAACTAGTATTCCATTCGAACCATTCATCATCCTTTGTCAATCATTACAAAAGAATTCACATTGTTCATTGTCTATTGATCTTCCAAGGGTCACCAATAGTTCAACTTCCACTGGTTCACATTTAGCATCTCTCATTGGTCTAGAAGAATCCACATGAGATAGTCATTGGTCAAAATAAAAAGGTTCAAACTATATCACATGTCGGTGAGACACTAGGCCGTGTCTCACCGATGCTAGAACTTCCCAATCGCAACTGCACACTACATAGTCTTCACCATCAAAAAGACCAATGTTATCACTAACACATTGAGAAGTCACAATGATGGTCCATGTCTTCCCAATGTCCAAATGAAACCATCTATTGTTATTTCCAAGAGTCACTATGAAACACACTATCGGCTAGACGGTCTGCTATATCATTGTAGCTCATATAGAACCTCAGTGTCATACCATTGAAGTTCCATATCGGCAAGAGTTACACTAATGTACACCATTTATAAATCCATCGGTGAGAGATCTATTGTTGGGATGAGTCCTGGAAGGTGCATTGATAGTTAAAGTCACCCTAATATGCTCATCAACAGGAGTCTTCCTGACCTTCAATATGAACAAACCCATCAGTGAGACACTCGTTGTTGGAGTAGGTTTCAAATGTCACTTCAAAGGTCCATGTCTTGCTGATGACTTCCATTGGCAAGACAGATCCAATGTCATATCAATCTGACCTCTTCAAGAATTTTGAACACTACTACTTATTGGCAAGACATTATGAGGGTCTCACTGATTTTGTTCTTTTAGGAGTTTCATGTCAGTAATTTTGAGACACATTCTTCAACAATTTTATATCATTTCGTCACATTCAATTTAATCATATATGTAGTTGACATAATCCAAGAATAACCATACAACCATTCATCAATTATCTATCTTTCCTTAAGATTCACATTTATGCAACAATGTTGTTCCATTTCTATAGTTATCTTTCCTTTGCAAGTGGAATTAATCTAACATAAATCAAATGAGTAAATAAGATGAAATAAGAAGGTATATTGCATGTATGTGTACATGCATAAATGATGAGTTTATGTGTGTACACATAGATGCATGTATTAATCATAGTTTGTATATGCGTATACATTCTTTGAGAATGAAATAAAATCCATTCTACATGCAAATTTCTAGATTTAAGATGCACTGATTACATCTGATACACAATTTTTGGTCTTAACCACTTTATTCAAATGATAACATGATGGATTTCTATACAATGGTTGGATATTTTAACAAGAAATAGAATTCCAACTAAAATGATACAAGGTCACTTACCTTTAATATAAAAATTCAATTTCAAAGACATTATGAGAACCAATATTTAGTCTTGGCAATCATCAATTTGAGTTACTTGGTGAAAGTATGATATTATTCTATCTTCATTCTATTCTAGACAGATAGAAAGGTTCATCAACTAACTAAAGTATCATTTAATCCCTATGTTTAATTTAGAACACTGCGATGAGTTACATTTTGTTCATCTTTAAAACACATATATGTTTATATATCATGAATACTGGGGTCAATTAGCATTAATCATGCTATCAAATTATACCATTTCTTAATGTTTCAATGGTATTGTTGTCCTCATGCATGAATAACTTATTTTATCAAGTGAAAGAAAATAGAGTATAAATTACCATCGAATCTATGATGATTCATACTTAAGATTGATTGAGCATGCATGTATTTGTGTGTGTACATATATATACACATTCATGTCGAAGAGATAAAGAAATATTTGTTTAAATTTTGTGAGGGATCCATACACCCTTAGCCTATTATGGCCTATTTTATGATAGCATCATACCGATATATCACATGCATTATTGTTTATGAAAGACATTATAACATACAATTATCTTGGAACAATGGTATCACTCCAACCTTCTTATCAAAATGATGCATTAATATTAGAATGAAATAATGTCATTCTCTAACACATACCTATATGTTATATAGCCAATCTTGGTCAATTCATATATTACACTAGGTCAATATTATTCATTCCACACTAAAGCTTTGAACAAGATGATGTACATATCATTCATCAACTTGCAACAATATTGGAAATAGATCAAACCATTATATTATATATGAAAAAAAATTATATGGATCATTTCAGTCGAGATTCATGCTCAAATGGTCGATATCATTTAGCCCCAAATAATAGGGTAAATGTAGATTGTTGTGAATGATGATATCACTGAACTGGGTACCTTGAGTGAAAAACACCATAAATGGTGCTTACATTTACAGAGGACATATCAAAGTCCTCAAGGAATGATGGTAAAATAAACATACGGGCTAGAGCTCAAACATAGACTTTTGAATTTGATCATGCACATGCATGTCGATACACGCAAAAAAGGTAAAAATGGGGGTTTTCACCCACCAAATATGGCTATCTAATAAATTACATAAAATAGAATGAAAACCAAGGCCATGAGTACAACAACAATGTATAAACATAGATAATAACATGACACTCAAATCTCATTAAGCCCGAGCATTGCTTAAGAATATATTCAAACATTTGATGGAAAATTTTGATAAAGGCATTAATTTTTACCTCTTTTGTCTATAAGTTCAATGCTTTTTTCCTTCAAAAATTTGGAAAGGGTTACCCCTCCTTTCATGCCTTCTTCTTTTGCTTCCTTCTTCACCAAATATTCTCTATCTTTTTGCTAGATTGTCTCCTCTTTTTTCAATTTTTTTTTTTTTTTTGCCAAAAGTGGTAGCCCACTTGTACTTTTAAATTTAATACATATTGTTGGTTCAGGTGGACATACTGACGGGAGAGAACCAGCAAGAAAACCCCGAGTCATAGTCCGTGTAACAGTTTTTACAAAAAATTATAAAGACTAGAAAAATCATTTACAAATTTTTCCCTACCCAATACAACTGAACCTACCTGATACAACTACACAAAATCCCCATTGATGACCAAAAAGTCCATGACAAATAAATTGACTCAATTCATAACATTATCCCTTAAGCCAAAAACAACCCATGATACAATTACATTATACAATGTGCTAGAAAGATGTAGATTTGCTTCTGGCTCTTTGGAAGCCGTTAACCAAACTTTCCTCTGTTTCCACATGCTTTCCAATATGCAGACAGTCATAAGATGGAACTGTTTTGTTGATGTCAGGAACATAACGGTAGAAAAACTTTCTTTTAACATCTTGTGAAGTGGCTGGGAGTTGTAGATCATGCATACAGATGTGGCTTCTCAAAAATGAAATTGCATGGAACTTTCTTTTGAAAACATCAATTTCTTCCATAGAAATAGCCAATCTATATTTGTTGAGAACCTGATATAGATGCACAAAAGTATCATGCATTGTTGACATTAACATGCCTTGAACTCTGCAAATCTCTTTTTATGAAACAAGAACTGAAGTGGAAACAGACCACCTATAAAGCCATCGCCCAATGTGAAGTCATATTGTTGAACACTATTTAACAGGGCATCATTTTCCAAGTATGCACTAACAACGAACTTGTTAGAAATAGTCTTCAAAACATCAAAATTTTGAAATAGGTCCAAAATATTTGATAAGAAAATAGAAAGAAAATTCACAGGAAAGATTATCCTTTGCAACTCTATATGTAAAATATCTTCTCCAATGATAACTTTGATGCAATTTAAAATAGATCTGCATTTAACTTTAAATACCTTTTACATTTCATCCTTATCGATTGAAGCCAACAAGGGTTCCTCCCAAGGTTTCACTTTAACAGGAACTCTGTAATTGCGAACCTTAAACTCTGCCAATTCCATACTCTCAAATTTTCCAGAACATTAATAACTAAGAGAAAAATTGTTTGAAACAAATGAGCAGAGTAAATAGTATATATCCAAACTTCACATTTGCACGAAGTAACCATTAGAAACAGAACTTCACGTTTGCACAATGTAAACATTGGAAGACACCTAGTAAGGATAACACGGGTGAAGGATAATCAAGAGGACATTACAATTTTAAGCTTTCCATACTATAATTCCAGCATTGTACTGTGAATTCCACAAATAAAATGACTTTATATCCTTCAGTAGTGAAGTAACATTATAAACATCATGATAAAATTGATTTACAATTTTAGCAACACTTCAAACCGTGATATCCTTACTAGATACCCAATGTTCGATCAAATTTGTACTGCATAATGTCAACATATGACATGAATTTTGAATCAATCCCTAAATCCTGCCAACTTAACATGATAATCAACAGCAGTCCCCAACTGATGGAATAAGTACTGGGGTCGCACATGCCATTGTATAGCATAGTTTAAATGAATCAACCCAAAATCCTGCAAAATTATCACAGAAAACATTAGTAGTACCAAGCTAACCGAATATTACATGAAGATTCGACATAAAATCCAGCCCATATGCCAACTTGCATGTCAAATGTGTATAAACCATAGATGCCAAAAAGTACCATGACAACTAAAACTACACAATCAACATATGAAATTTGCAATCTTGGCAAACTTTCATGTCAAATGCATTTAAAAAATAGTTTCCAAAAAGTACCGTGACAATTGAAACTGTACAATCAACATATGAAAATTGCATCTTGATATCATAATCATGAACTTGATGATGCAAAAAGTTGGCCAAAATACTTAAAAGAAACATTAAATCAATGAATGTTGAAGATTTAGATGCCCTGTTTGTCATGATTAATTAAATCAAGTAAAATCAGGAATGTCATTATATCAATGGGATCAATTGAATCACTAAGAGCTTTCTGGTTACTTCCCATATCTACTAAATAATCAACAACTTTATTACCTTCACGATATGTATGTGTAATTATTGACCTTTCTAGTTTATCAATTAAGCACCAAACTTTTGAAAGCACATAATGAAGATTCTAGTTTTGAATTCGCCTCATTCTAATTGCATTGATTATTATCAGAGAATCCCCTTCTATATGCAATTTTGAAAAACCTCCTTGAATCACCATTTCCATACCATATAGTAAAGCTTGTGCTTCAACATAATTGTTTGTGGCATTAGACAAGAAAAAGGAATATGCTACTAGCACATCCCTTGATTCATTTCTAAAACATACTCCCACTCATGAGAGACCTGGGTTACCCTTAGAGGCCCCATCAAAATTTAATTTGACAAAAACCTTTGGTGGAGGGAGCCAGGAGACTAAGGCTCTATTAACTTTTGAGGTATCTTTTTTGAAATGGCTACCATCAAAAGTTAGTTTAATAAATTTCCAACTTTTTAGAAGTGTAGTGTCCCAATTTGTAAATGAAGAATTTATAATCTTATCCTTTAAGACACAAGCATTTACCCCCTCTGAAATAGCTTTCTCAATTTTTAACATTAACACTTCAATCGAGGATTTGATTTTTCTGAAGATCCTCAAATTACGCTCCCACCAAATATTCCAGATTACAAGAGCAGGAATGATAATCCATATGCATGCAAAAAAATATGTTTTGAATAAAACCGACCATGCTTGGAAAAGATCCCATAATGTATTTGGAAAAGGGAAACAAATCTAGAGTCGATTTTGGATAAAATTCCAACATTGAGTAGCCACTACACATATGACAAATAGATGATCAACTATTTCAAGTTCTTCATCACATAAGGGACATTTGAAAGGGTCAGTAATTTTCAGTTTTACAAGACAATCACTTGTTAAAATTATTTTTTGTACAGTAAGCCATGCAAAACTCCCAGCCTTTGGAAGGAATTTATTATTCCAACAATATTTGACTGCTCGTTGGAGTTCAAATGGTAAATTTTATTTTGATAAAATCGCATAACCTTCCTTAACTGAATATGAACCAGCTTTCAAAGTTGACCATATTAATTTGTCATCCTTTGAAGATAGATAAACTAATATATCTTTCATTGAATTATTAAACAATTCAATTGGATGATTACTTAATAAAGAAGCTGGTAGTGTTTTCCAAATTACCTTACCAGATATTGGATTTGATGACTAGACATAGTACAATAAATTCTTCCCCCAAGCATTAGATAGGATTTATTTTGACTCCTATAACTCTAGATTAGAACATAAAGGAAGCTTACCTAACCATGAATCATACCAAAATTTAACACTTCTCCCATCATTTACTTCCCAAGAAGAATGCTCTATTATAAGGTTTATGTTGTTTATAATAATGTTACAGACTGATGGTCCCTTTGGAGGATCAGCCACCATGAAAATTCTAAGTGGGTTAGAGCTATCCAAATATTTTGCATGCAAAATTTTCACCCATTTAGCCTCCGGGTTTATGTACATCTTCCATGCAAGTTTTTCCCCAAAGGCTCTATTTCTCCACTTGAGATTATGAACATCTGCCCCACCTTGACTTTTTCCTTTGGCCAGACCATCTAAGGAAATTAGAGGAATCTTTTTTTTTTCGTTAATATTGCCTTTCCATAAGAAATTTCTTATTATCTTTTCAATTTCCAAAATAACAGAGGCAGGGGCTTTAAGAACTAATAAAAAGTAATTCGGGATAGATGATAAAACTGATTTTATCAGAAGAATTCTGCCAGCTAAGGATAGCCATCTAGCTTTCCATGCAAGAATTCTAGATTTTAATCTATCTATGAGCTTGTGCCAATAAAAAGGTTTATTCAAACCTTTAATGAATGGAATACCCAAATATGCACAAGGTAAATTTTCCTCTTGGAAGCCTAAAAGCCCAACAATTTTTCTTTTCAAAACATCAGGGGTATTGAAAATATAAACTTTAGATTTAGCCTCATTTATCTTCTGACCCGAAACTACTGAGTATTTATCCAATACTTTTTAAACCTCTTGTGCCTCCTTTAATGAAGATTTATTAAACAATAAGGTATCATCAGCAAAAAGGTTGTGAGTAACTGAGATTAAAGAATTTGGAATTTGCACACCGTGCCATTGATTTTGAGAATGCCTAAATGTAATATATTTGCTTAATGCTTCAGCCATAATTATAAATAAAAATGGAGAAAGTGGATCACCTTGACGAACACCAAGTGAAGAACCAAAAAAACCTACTGGACTCCCATTTATTACTATAGAGAATTTTTCCCCTGAGAGACATGATCTTACCCATTTCCTCCAATGCGAAGAGAAACAAAATTTTAATAGTACCAAGTTTAGAAATTCCCAATTTACTTTGTCATAAGCTTTCATCATGTCTAATTTAACAATGAATGAAGGAATTTGTGATGTGGTTATTGAATGTAGAACTTCATAAGCTATTATTTCCCCTTCATGAATCTCTCTTCCAGGTACAAATCCTCCTTGTTTAGGGGAGACAGTTTTGGGAATAAGAGATTGTAATCTCAAATAGATTGCTTTTTTGAAAATTTTATATATAGTATTACACAAAGAAATGGGCATGAATTCAACAAATCTTTTAGGATCTTTGATTTTGGGAATTATAGCTATGTTAGTGACATTGAACTATTTTAACATAAATTTCATTCTTCTTGACTCTTCCAGAGCCCAAAGCAATTCAACACATATAAAATCCCAACATTTCTAAAAGAATAAGGTTGTATAACCATCTGGGCCTGGAGCTTTCTCTAATGGTAATGAGAAAACCACATTCTTTAATTCTTCTAAAGTGAAAGGCTTTAATAAATTATCATTTTGTTCATTAGTAATCAGATGAGGAATTGTATCAAGAAGTTCTTTTTCACATTTTCAACATTGGAATTGCTATCCACTGTCTTTTGAGGAGTTGAAAGAAGATCATAAAAGAATTTAATACCTTCATTGATAATATCTTCTTCCTTTGTTAACCAGTTACCAGAAGATATCTCTTGAATAGTGTGAATAGTATTAGAATATTTCTTAATCTGAGCAGAAGAATGAAAAAACTTTGTATTACGATCTCCCTCATGAAGCCACAACTCTCTAGACTTTTGTCTCCAGTAAGATTCTTCCCTTGCACATAGTTCTACCCATTCTGCTTGAAGAGATCACTATCTTAAATACAAGTCCCAAACTAGCCCATTTTTAATAATACTTTCATGTATACCAGTCAGCTCTTTAAATACTAAATCTTTCTACTGAAATATGTTCTTAAAAACCTGAATATTCCATATCTTAATTTGGTACTTTATGTGTACCAGCTTCTTATAAAATTGAAACATTTTGGATCCAACTTCATAAGGTGTAGTCTACCACCATTTTTTTAATAAGTCTATAAACTGGGGATCCCTAAACCACATGCTCTCAAATTTAAAAGAAGATTTATCCTTTACATTAGATACCCCCAATATCGATAAAGATATGGCATAATGATCAAACTAAGGATATGGTAAAATGATAGAATTTAACTTGTATGATGAAGCAAACCAATTAGAAGAAGCTAAAAATCTATCTAACCTTTCATCTATTTGAAAAAATCCCTACCTTCTATTGGTCCAAGTAAATTTTTCAGATTCAGGATGAATATCCCTCAAAGCATTTGCTAGAATGAAATGACAAAAATCAGTCATAACCCAAGTTGGAGGAAAAATACCACCACTTTTCTCCTTGAGTGATGTTATTGCATTGAAATCTCCTATAATAATAATTTTATCATTATGGATTACATTAATGTTTGTGGATATTTTATTCCATATGCTCTTCTTATTAGTTATGGAAGTAGGACCATACACATTTATAAGCCAAAAATGAATATCAAATTTTGTAACTTCCACAAGCTGCCAAGAAGGCTAATTTTTATGAGGTTTAACTTGGAGTAACTTGGGGTTCCATAATAATATAAGCCCTCTCGAAGCACCTTGAGTAGGTGAGTGTGAGAATACCCAATTCTTTCACTTATATATCGAAGACTCAAACAAATCTTGTGAAGTTTTTGTTTCCTGAAGTAAAAATATATCTTCCCCACTCACATCAATCAAGTTTTTGATGTAGGAGCACTTGTCAGGGGCATTAATTCCCTTGACATTCCATGAAAAAATCTTCATTGGGCCTGAGAAGAGCAACATGCTCTCCTTGGATGCTTGTTTGACAAAGATTCTTGAATTGTCAACTGTGTACCTAATTCTATCTATTCTTGCATTTTAACTAGATTTGATTTCCTACCTCTCTTCCTAGGGGTTTTTTTGACTTGAGAATTTAAAGGAGACTGCAATAACATTGGAACCTTCGACCCATTTTCCTTCAATAAAATTAGAGCCTTAGAAGTGCAGGGGATATTGCTAACATTAACTGTATAAGCAACAAGATCTAAAGACAAAATTTTGTTGGAAGTGGAAGATTCTTCAAAATCTTTAGCCCAAAGATCCTCATCTACTGCTATTTCATCAAAAAGATCAGAGTCTACTGAAAACATCAGTTTATTTGCTAAAATTTGGAGTTCCATATCTGTAAGATGAGAAATTCACCCACATAGTATCCATTGATTTTGTGTACTATATTTGGAGTGGTCTTGATTCTCCATACCTCCATCACTTAGCAGCCCACTCCCCTTTTTTTGTGCATTATTCTCTTCACTGTAATATGGGAGGAATTAACCTTATTCAATTATGAAGGGGGTTACATGAATATTAATTGTCATTGTTTCCTTCCATATAGTTTCATAAGGAATTTTTAAATAATAGAAACACTCATCATTACAATCATTTTTACAACATATATGTATGCATGCATGTATGTATGTATGTATGTATGTATATATAGTTACACATGCACACATATATATTTAAATTCACAAGCATATATTTTTATTTCCTTTATCAAGAGCTTACTTTCAATTTATTTTGAAAGAGAAAATAATATAATCATTCTTTTCATGATAATTATGTATAATGAAATGCATTTCTGATACCATTATGAAATTATCTTTGGAATAAACAAGGTAAGACAAGTGATGCAATAAATTGATTTCCTTCATAAAATTTCCCATTAAACCATTCACAATTTCATACAAGCAAGAATGATATGTGTTGTGCAATTTTTGCACACACGCCCCACCAAAGGCAGGGACCCTCTTTTCTCTTTTGCATCACTGCCTCTTGTCTTGGTCAAATTTTATTCTTGCTCTTCTTGAGAGGTTATTTTGGGACTAAGTCTAGACTATTGATGGAGGCAATATTTTGAGGCTCTAGGAGAAATTCGCCTGTCTTGGAATTTGAAAATGGGTATTTTGAAGTGAATTTTCAATGCTATATGTAAATCTTTTTTGTACCCATGGATAGAGGACAAAAAATTAGGCCAGGTTACTTTTTAAACTTTTTGAAAATTCCTTCTAGAAAAAAAGTTATAAGGTTTCAGGGATTTTGACTTTGTAGGGAATTCGGGAATTTCCGTCCTTGATGGAAAATCCTGAAATTTCCATGACCCCCTCAAAAACTCAAAATTTTCAAAAATGGAAATTTTTCCCAAAATGGAATTTTTTCCTTGAAATTTTAAAATGTTCTTGAAAATGAAATTCTTGAGATGGAGAAAAAATTTCCAAAAGTGGAAATTTTTCGAAAATATCTATTTTTCAGGATTAAATAAATATTAAAATGGGAACTTGCATATGGATTCGTGCCAAAAGGGAAATATGGAAGGTTTCAATTGAAAATTTAGAGTTCTTTGAAGTAATGCGTCAACACATCACTTCAAAGAGGGGCAAAATGTAGACACCTAAAAATGTAGACAACTTATTTGATTGATTAATCCTAAATTCATCTACCTAGTAAATAAAAAGAAATATTTATTTATACTAAGTTCACTATTAATTCTTCTATTTTATCATATTATTTCCTTCTTAATTAAATAAACAAAATTAAATACTTTGTTTTATTTAATTATTATCATTATTGTTTCTTCTATACTTTGTCCATCAATTCTATCCTAAAATTAAATACACAACTTCAATAGTTGATATTATTTAATTATCTCATCACATTTCTTCTTAATTAAATAAAGATATCCTAAAATATTTAATTTAATTATCATATTCCTTCTATTTTAATTTAATAAACAACTTCTATAGTTTTTTTATTAAATTATTTATCTCTTTGTTTGCTAATTTAAATAAACCAAAAATATTTAAATAAAAGCATAAATCTAATCCCTCTATCCATTCACCAATAAAATTAGATTTTTCAAATCTAATTAATGCAACTGGCATTCACGGGAAGAGCCTCGGGGACAAACCTGCGAGAAATCCTCTCAATCTTTTGCCTCAAATATTTCCTCTCATCTTTCCTGGTGTTTTCATGGGGAGGAACAATCCTCCACAATCAGCTCCACCTTCTCATCTCATACCATTCACATCTCTAGATTGAACTCTCAACCTCTTTTGTGTTACCCCTATGCAAAACTGTTGCCAGAAATCTATATATACAGCCTTTTGAAGCATCAAAATCATTCGAGAATTATCATATTTTATGCAAACTTACTATGTAGGAATTAGTACTCAAGTAACCAATCAATCATTTAGCATTAGTATTTTAGTATCATCATAGCATCATGGAATCAATAGATATCATATCACAACAACATCATCATTAGTTTTTACTGTAGCTTCCATTTAGTAGGTTTCATGTCAAGATAGTTTACAATGGCATCATATCATCTAGGAATCATTAGCAATCATCACACTATTGCATTTAGCATCCATTTTGTTCTCTAGATAGGCATTTTAAATAGTTACGGTGCTTACAAATCTGAGAGCTTCTGTAATTTGATAAATCTTTGGAGATAGGAGACAATGAGACACTTTTAGGATTTTCAGTGCTTTAAATTAGTTTAATTGTTGATTAATCTTGATACAATGTGTAGACACTAAAAATTGTCCTAGGCTTGCGATTTCTAAATTCTCTATCATTTCCCCTTTTGTCTTTGCTAATTAAATAATTTTTAATTATTTAATTATTTTCTAAAGTCATGTCTTCTATTAATTAAATAATTTTAACTATTTAATTAATTCATTCCTACTTTTATTTCTTGCTTGATTTATTTATTTAATTGCATCACTAATTAAGTCCTCTTCTTTCTAAAATTAAATAAATTCTTATTTATTTAATTTTTGTCCACTATCCACTATAATTAAATAATTATTTCAATTATTTAATTATTCATTAGCCTCTTCTCTCATAAATTAAATAAATTTTATTTATTTAATTTGGTCCACTCTCTTGAATTTTGAATTAAATCATTATTTAATTTAAAATAATTATGTTTGTCATATTCTTCTATAATTAAATAATTATTTTAAGTATTTAATTATTCATTGGTCACCTAAATTAAATAATTTTTATTATTTAATTTCTCCTATCACCTCTTTGTTTGTGCCAATTTTATCTTCCAAATCAAATCTTATCTCTTGACATCTCATTTAATTTCAGCCCTTGATTGAATTATCTTATAATTCAATCTTAATTATTCATTTCTTGTCATTGCCCTAATTTTGACCTAACCCTAGTCCATACTACAACTTTCAATTTTGGCCATTGATTTAGACATCTTATTGATATTCAATGTCAACTGTCAATCCAAATCAGACATTTCCCATAAATTAACCCTCTCATAAGCCATTTGGGGGGTTGATTCTTCAAGTATCCTTATGGTGTCAAAATCATTCTTCAGTCTTTCATCCATTTCTATCTATTTTCATTCATCTATCATCCCCATGTCAATGCTATGCTACTGAATTGAGCAACCAACATTCATCCAACAATCAACCTTCAAAATCTTGCATTCTCATGCAGGTGGAGAAGAGCGATGGAGGTCAATCAAGTCTAGTTTGAAAATTGGTTTGCATTTCCTTTGTTTATTTGCATTTTCATTCTAGTTTGTGCTTCATGGTGCTTGATAGGGTTTAGTTAATTTGTTGTTTTCAATACATTAAATCTGAATTTTTCCCTATTTACATTGGTGAACCCGACGTATTTTAACACATTTTGAGAAATCTTGGAGTTGGATTCTTTTGTTGCAGGTTTTGTTTGATTTTTGTTGCAGGTTTGACATCATTGTGGATAAAGCCCTAGTTTCCAAAGATTCGACCATAACTTTCAAATGGCTGCATTTTTTTTCACAATTTTTTTTTTTGCAGATTGGAGAAGTCTAGAGATTCCATACCAAAAATCAGATTTTTCAAGGCTGGTTTAATTTTTTTTATAATTTTTTTTCTATTTTTCATAAAAAATTAATTTTGAGAGAAAATTATCAAAATTTTCAGATATGTTTATATTTCTGGAAAGCTCTCTAAATTTTAATAGGGGTCTGTTTTTTATCTTTCAAATTTGGATGCACAATTATTAGTCAAATAACAAATCTTTTAAAATTAGGGTTTCACACATATTTACCTATATCTCACAAATGGTTGCAGATCTTATCACAATTTTTTTTTAGTAGATTTGGAATAATAGAATACAACTTCAATCAAAAAATCAGAGTTTTTGGAGCTGTTTTGTATTTTTCATAATTTTTTTATGATTTTTCATAAAAAATTAATATTGGGCGCAAAATAGGGAATTTTTCTGACTTCTTTACATTTCTAGAAAGCTCTCCAAAACATAATAGTAGTCTCTTCTTTTATTTTGTATTTTTTAGATCAATAATGTCTTCAAATAATTGAATCTAATTCAGCTATGTTAAAAATATGTATCTGAAATTGCAATTTTGTAATGAGTTTATTTTTTTCATGGCTGCATTATGATATTATTTCTTTTGATTTTGTAGGTGATCATAAGAGTTTTAGTGGCAGAAATATCATTCATACACAACAAATTGGAAAGCAAATAATCAGGTGCACATATTCCATCTTCCATTTCTTAATCTTGTTTGTCACACATTTGGATTTGGGCTCTTAAAAATGAATTTTGTCTTCCATCACATATCAAAATTGGGTATAAAATTAACCATTGTCTTCCTACACATTTGAATTGGGGTTAAAAAGAACAAGTTCCTCTATTGTTTGCATACAAACATTTCATTTCTAAGGGAAATTAATCACTGCGAGTGTGAATCAAGTGTGTGTGTCCTCCAAAACACCTCACTTGGTTTGCTTTTGTCATACCCTTTTTAGGAGGCCTGCTTGGAGCACACACCCCTCCAAGGGACGACCTCAATCGAGTGTGAATCTAAAGACACGCTCATTTGGGAGTTGAAATCTTGTCACTCTAAGCTAATCCCCAAAGAACTTTATACCTTTGGGAAGTCAAGGTGAAGGGTGGGTTACCCCTTCCTCCCGGCTTATTGGCAAGATTTTTCTTTCAAAATTATTCCTTAGTCAACCTTGTGCAATCTAGCTTGAGACCTAATTGGCCATACCCCACTTGAATAGTCATAGGGATTGTTGTTGTGTATTCAAGTGCTTGATTAATCATAGCATTTAATCTTGAAAGAAAAATTTATCATTGTGTTTGGTGTGGGTGTTTATGCATTTACATGTAAAATCTTGTGTGTGATATTTCCCAAGTCAAACTTCCAATAAAATTTTTCCACATCATCCAAGTCATCCAATCTTGTCATTCCACATCATATCCTAATCATCATCATCTCTTTAATCTAATCAACATCATTTTACACCATGACAACATTTGAAGACATAGCACTAGAGCTTATTCACATGCTTCATGAAGCTCAAACAAGCCAATCACCTTTTAAACAACAAATCATTCAAAGAGTCCATGACATGATCCAACAACTTCAAAAAAACCAATCACCTCAAATGCAACAATTCATAGCATGAATCCAATACCTCATGGCCAATGGTCAAGTCCAACAAGCACATTATCAAGTCCAATCACTACATCAACAAATTTCACATCAATCCTATGTGTCACCTATATCATCATATCAACCTCATCCATCCACATATCAAGTTTCCCCTTCATCAACCTATCACAACTCTTCTAATGTCAACCCTTGTCCACATCAATCAACCTTTCAACAGTCGTTATCCTATTCAACCCCTTCATCATCATCACAACAACAAATCATACCACAACAAGTCCAAACACCATTCCAACCTCAAAACATTCCACCACAATCCTATGTGTCACCTTCATCATCATGCCAACAAAACCCATTTACCTTCCATGTGAATTCCACATCAACATATCCACCCATATCACAACAAGAATATAGGATCCCAAGTCCACCTTGGCAACAACATCAAGATCCTTTAAGTCTTAATGCCACCTTTGACAAGGGGAACACCAATCTAGTTCATGCACCCTTACCACCATCCAATCAAATGCATATCCCTAATCCACCATGTCCTAGTCCTAATCCATTGGCATCTCCACCTTCTGACCCATCAAAATCTTCATTACACCCACCATCATCTAATCCTCCATCAACTCAATGCCTTACATTTAGATATTTAAAACATAAATTGATGGCATTATCTAAATCCACCAATCCACCTACAAAGGATGTGACCCAAAGGCTACAAGAAAGGAATCAATTGTCTGCCATGAACTCTCACCTGATCTCATAGCCCTGAATGCCCAATCTAGTACCCTGATCTCGATAGTAAGCACGGAAGGTCTGCTCGCCATGTTGCGGATCATAGATGATCCGCTCTCCTTGAATGGGTACTTAGAGAATTTGGTAGACATCCTCCAAAGTAATGGTGGCCTCACCTGTCGGCAGGTGGAAGGAACAGGTCTCGGAATGCCATCGCTCACATAGTGCAGTCAATAATCCCCTGTTCGCCTAAATGGTGGGCATGAACACAGCATAGAATAAACCTAGTCACATTAATCGCTGCCACTCTCGTGGGCCCAACTGATCGGTGAACCGAAAGGTGGTCGGTCTACTCTCTCTCGTATAAATAGGGGCAAGCTACCTCTGCAAAAAGATGAATAATGCATCAGTACTTTTTGGGACAACTGTCAACATTTTGAAAAGCATCTAAGGATACACAAAGATAAAAATCAACTAAAGTCAACGAAAAAGGAAGTTGCGTTGCATTTTGGCGATTAAGTCACAAAGTCACAATTGCGTCGATCAAATAAGAAGATGCATTTCAATTAGACAAATGCGGCATCCGAACATTCAATTGCGACACAAAAAGTTGATTGTGTCACAGAAATTGTCAAATGTGATGCAACCCACCGTTACAACTTATTTTGGCTTAGCACTTGCGTTGCGACACATCAAATGTGTCGCACGTGAAAGTGATTGCGTCTTATGCAAACGCATATGCATCGCGGCGCAGAGGTTGACTATCCTAGAAAGCTAAAAATGACACACAAAACGATAAATTGACAAAGTGGGACAAGGGTACATATCGTTGGCTCTGAGCCCTCTGGCCGCTTGAAGGTCCTCACGATCTCCCCACAGTGCTCTGCTACTAGAATAACCATCGTCGCTGCACTCCTTTTCACTCTGGTCTCTTGAAATTTGTAAAGTAAAAAGTGGAAATGAATTGACTTTTACCCCTTTGTCAACTTATTTATAAGGTCAAAATGACATTTTTCTCAGGTGGGTTACTATTGGACACTCATTTGACCACCTTTGACTTCCCCGTTGACTGTCTTAAACATGTCCAAATCTGAAACCGATTGTGCCATTGTTTTTCTGGTCGTTAGATTGATTTATTGGGATCCTTTTCAAAATTTTCTGTCACCGACCCAAAATTTGAAAAATTTCCCTAAGGGGCAATGATATGTCGTACCTTTACTAGGGCATTCTGTTGACTTATTTTCTTTATCACAACGCGACAAGTGACATTATGACAAAGAGGGGCAAAATGTAGACACCTAAAAATGACCTAGGCCTGCAAGCTTCATTTTTACCACTTTTGTCCTAGCATGATTATGACATTCAATATGTCCTTGGTCCACATTTGACTATTAATTAAATAATTCATAATTATTTAATTAATTCATGTCCTTTTATTCGTCATGATTATTAAATAATAAATTTTATTTATTTATTAAATACGTCATTTATTGTATAAGTCTTCCCTTAATTAAATAAATTTCTTATTTTATTTAATTCCCCTTTTGTCATATGTTTCTTCCTGATTATTAAATAAATGAATTTCATTTATTTATTTAATATGTCACTAATTGTCACAATTAAATAAATTTATTAATTTATTTAATTATTCAGTCTTATCTTCTAAATTAAATAATTATCTTTAATTATTTAATTGCTAATTCCACTTTTCTTTCATTTTAAATAAATGAAAATATTTAAAATGATTTCATTCCCACTCTTTTTAGTAAATAATCTGAAAAAGATTATTTACTTGTCACACAAAATTATCATTTTGAATTAATTAAATTCAAAAAGATATTATTCTTCCAAAAATCAAGTAATTTTATTTAATCTGATCTTGCAAATCAGGCAATCCTTATCTTCTTGATTTTTGAATATCTTTTGTTTCTTCTAATTAATTACCTCATTTATTCTCCACCATTGATGTGATTTTCTCAAATTGCATCTTGGCCCCTCATTTAAGGATTTTTCCCTAACCCTAATTAGGGATTATCCTGCAAAATCTTGACCATTGATTCTAGGGTATTTGTCATCTTCTCATCCTGGCCATACATTCAAAATTGCAGTTTCTATAAAATAGCAATTTTGTTCTTATTTTGGGATCTCATGCTCATTCTGTCAACTTAGGCTATTAGTATTGTCATTTTCAGTCATTTCCATTTTAGTCTATTGTGAAGTCATTTCTTTTATACAAATCCTTCAACATTTGCATAGGGCTTTTGGCATTAGTCTAGGTGCTCATTTGAAATCTGAGGGCCTCATTTGATTTGCTGCAAATTAGAAGGTGTAACAAAGGTGAAGCATGGAAGATGAAGATTTATGGTAACATTGTTCCTTTTATTTTCATGTTTATTTCCTTTGTGCTTTGTTACTTCAATGGATTTTTAATGTTATTGATCTAATAAACTAACAATCTAAATTTTCCATAGATACACAATGTTTCATTAAGAGGTGTATTTAATTGTATTTAGTTTATATTTTCCACACTTACATTCTAGCGCCCACCGTGGGGCCGTACCCCATGTTTTTAACAAGTTTTTTCTAGGAAGTTTTCGTACAAGAATCTGGCGTAATCTGTTTTAGCACATTCAAAAGATTCTATAGCGTTTCTGAGGAAAGCTATAGCACTTTGACGGATTGTTCTAGTGCTTCTGAGGAAAATCATAGCAGTTCTAAGGATTGTTTTAGTGCTTCAATCATATGACCAGCACAGACTGTCAATAATATTTAGCATCTATTTTAGCACTTCTATCTATTTCTATAGCGCTTATGTTGATTCCTATAGCGCTTTTGTCTATTTCTATAGCACTTTTGACCACTGTCATAATGCTTTTGTATAATTCATTTTCTGGATCCAACGCATCCATGGCTAGTAAATTTCATTTCTTCAGTTGGATTAAAAAGAATCAATCTAGGATAGAAACTTCTTTAGTTGGTTTAAAATGAATCAATCCTAGGATAGTCACATTTTTCAATTGGCCTAAAATTTATCAATCTGTGGTAGTCACCAAACTTTCCAAATTAGGATTTAAAAGTGAACACCATGTCTTGTTTTGAAGCAACATCTTCACTATGAAGCAACATCTTCACATAGATTAGAAATTTTTTTGTTTGGGCTCTAAAATTTGAACAAGTGATTGTGTTTGAATGGTTGATAGGCATATGCTCTCCCCTTAACTAGGTGATCCAAAAAGATAGAATCATCCTTTTTATGCATTTTTCAAGTTCTATTTCATCCTTTAGAAGGCCTGTCATAGTGGGAAAAAGTACTCACCCTACAAGAACGACCTAAGTGGGTTCAAACCAAAGCCAGGTTTTTCCACCCCACTATAAAATTTAAAGCAAATTTGGGGAAACCCACCATTTTCGGAAGTGTACAAGATAACCATCACTAAAACCTTTGTTCTAAAGGTTGGGAGGTCTCTTGAGGGAGTCTATTATTGTCGCTCTGAACAAAAACCCTTTCTAAGAACCTAGTGTAGTATCCAGCCAAGTTAGTAACCAGACATTGTAATACTTGCAGTGCAAGGGGAGGGAAGAATCTTTCCCTAGGACACTAACCATATAATTTCCAAGGATCATTTGCTTAGTGGATCAAGAAATCTAACCTTGAGTGTGCACTTGGAAAAGAAGAAAACACAGGCGCCCTCCAGGGGGTGACACGGCTGTGTGAGTCGACACAATTTTAAGTTGTGGGTTGTTGAGTATAATGATGACTTTTTGACTATTAAGAGTGAGTCTATCTAAAGTGTTTTATTGTTATCAAACTAGTGAAAATAGGACTATGCATGGTTCTTTTGAACATACACTATATGTTTAGATTACAACTCTTAAAAACAAATGTCTTCATTTGAGTGTTGTGTATTCCAAAAATCATTAAAATTTAGATAAAGGATCATCTTGAAAAATAAAAATCAAAATTGAGAATACATGATTAGAGATTAGAAAACCACTAAGTTTGTCAAAAAATCTCTTGTCAAGAGAATTAGAAAAACTAGAACAAAACTTAGCTACAAACATATTTTGCAAAGATAACGTTTCTTATATCATAATAGGAAGACTTTGCTTCCTCATAAAACATTTCTCCATATGTTTCATGATTTTGATAGGGGTTACACTGATGATTATGCTATAGAACCTTTGAATTCACAAGCCTATATTCAAAGAAGTGCTCTTTCACAGGAATCTAACCATAGTCAACATATTTGTCAATCCTCCATTCCGCAACCTGCCATAGAATACTCCATTCAACCAGATCAGTTCTTATGATAGAAAAAACTTTGGAAACCTTAGAGTTACCACTTTATGACCATTTGGATACCTACAACTCTTGTTCAACAACCAAGGCTAGCCACACCAATATTTTAGCCTGGTAATGTACACATTGAAGGCACTCAAACTGACATCATCAGTAGTTTGAATGAAGAAGAAGAGAAAGCAGACATAGCAGCTGAGAGACCCATATTGCCACCCCCTACTTGGCATTAAACAAAAAATATAGTGCTTCTAGGACAAACTATAGCACATCTAACCTCTGTTTTAGCACTTGAAAATAAAAATATAGCACTTCAACCCTCTGTTTTAGCGCTTCGACCCTCTATTTTGGTGCTTCAAAAAAATCTCACAGCATTTCTATCACAACAAACCAAACTTCCAAGTGTCTGACATTCTAGCACTTTTGATCCATGTTTTAGCACTTCAACAGAAAAATATAGTGCTTCTAAACTCTATTTTAGAGCGTCTTCTCTCTATTTAGCACTTCTGCTCTCTATTTCAATGCTTCTTCTCTCTATTTTAGCACTTTTGAGTTTTGTTCTAGTGCTTCCACTCTACTTTATAGTGCATTTACCAAAAATTATAGCACTTTTGTGTTATGTTTTAGCTCTTTTGCCCTCTATATTAGCACATCCACAAAAAGAGAAAAATAGAGAAACTTCCAGAACAACTGTTAGATAGACCAACATTAGAAACATAAGATTTTACCAATCAGAAAGATTTTATAGATTAGAGAGTGTCCTAACATCCTGAAACAAAGTAGGTTCTTACAGGCTAAAATTGTTTCACACAAAAACCAGATCTTGCAAAATACAAAGTGTCCAAATTATATAAACAAATCTTGGATTAGTGAGCCAAGTTTCCTCATCAAGGTTTTTGACATCCTACCATCACGAGAAGAAAAACTGAGTAATCAAGAATTTTAAATTAGCCTTGTCAATAGAATACATCATTCTATTAGGCTTCTTTAAAAATCAAATTGACACTAACACAACATAGAAGATCTAAGTTTAGTGAGGGAAAATAACAAAAACTTGTATGCCAATCTTAACAAGGTTGCAAAGGAAAAATCTCAGAGAAAAAGAAACTAAAAATCTAAACATGATTGAAGAGAACCCTTTTTTCCGATACCAACAACATGAAAAAAATGAAATAACACAAGAGGATATACAACATGCACAACAAGACCCAAATTTTCATAAATTTATGGAAAAGGTCTTAGAACAAGACATGGAGAAATACCTCTTATTGTTAGCAGAGTTAGGTGCCAAACTTCTAAAATATTTTGACATCAATTGGTTTAAGGAAACATCAAGAACTAATGAGACGAAACCAAACCACACCCGAGATACATATCAAGTAGTTGCTTTAACAACTCAAATGCAAATTCTACTACAATAGGTTCAAAACATGCAAACAGGAACCAAAAAAACATATTTATTAAAGGAAAATTGTCCTTACCCTTTTCATCCATGTGTGGATATGATACCCTTTCCAAGACATTGTGAGATTCCTAAGTATGACAAATACAATGGAAAATCAAACCCAATTGACGATGTACAAGAATTTAGAATAATGAGCCTCAAATTTGTACAAGAAGATACATACCTCATGAGGTTATTTCCTAGGAGTTTGGGAGCCCATTGTATGGAATTGTTTTCAAAATTACAACCAAGGATCAGATCCTTTGAAGAATTGGTTAACAAATTCATCTCTCAATACTCTTTCAACATAACACATGACGTAACCATAAAGGATCTCTATAATCTGAAACAAAAAAATGGTGAGACATTTTTATCATTTTTACAACGATGGAGAAAGTTGTTTACTAGGTATCCTCGATCTATACCTGAAGATGAGAAGAGTGAATTATTTATAGACAACTTAAATGATCAAATGAGTTATAGACTTGAATTACAATGTCCATCAACATTCAAAAAAGTAATTGAGAATGGGGTCAAAATCGAAGAAGCCCTAGTCAAATGAGGAGTGATTAAGCACTATAGTGAAACATCCAACAACACAAATCACTATGGAAACAATGAAAAGCAGAAAAAAAATATTGGAAGCACTGAACTGACAACTGACAATGTAAAACCAGTATTCTATTTGACAGTGTCAACTGCCAAAGCAAATCAAAATGAAAACCAAAACAACAGTCAAGGCCCTATCCAAAACAATAATACCAATAATGGAGAATCATGACCATCTTACCAAAGACAATCAAATCAACAAAAAATCACTCCATTAGGACAAACATTGGAATCGACAATGAGAGAACTCATTGCGAACAAACTTATTAGTTTACCAGAAGCTCAAAATTGGGAGCCAAAGGTAAAACCATCATGGTGGAATGATGCAGATTATTGTAATTTCCATAAGAATAAAGGACACAATATAAACAATTGTATACAAATAAAACACCTAATACAAGACTTGATCAAATCCAAGAAGGTTTTTGTTGAAGGGCCTCAGATAAACAATGATCACACTGCATTTATCAATCCATTACCCAACTATGAAAAAAGGAGAGTCTTCTTCTAGTGGTAAGGGAAAAATTATAAACTATGTTTATGATACCACAATTCTTTTCCTTTCCGAGGTAGAGAAAAATGACATTGACACCCAAAAGGATAGCACAAACAACAATAACATTGAATCCCTGAACATGAGGACAAGTGCAACAACATTTGATAATCAAATCAATGTTTTAAAAATAAGGGAAACACAAGATCATCCACAAGTTAATACAACGACAAGGGGACAATCCAGGGCAATATTGAAAGGAATTTCCTCCAAAAACAATGCTCCCCCATCACATCAATACAATATCATAGACCAATTACAAAAGATACCCACACAAATATCCATTTTAGAACTTCTCAAAATTTCACCATCACATAAGGAAGTTTTAGAATAACCTCTAGTAGCTACAAGGGTCCCTAATAATTTGGATGTTTGTCAATTCCAAGCCATGGTGGGACATCTCACCACACCTCATTGTCTGTCATTCTTTGAACAAGATGATGTATCTATAAATCACCCACACAATTCATCCTTGCATATAGAAGTTCTCATCCATAAACATTGTGTTAAGCATGTTCTGATAGATGGAGGATCTGGTTTAAATATTTGTACCTTGAAACTGATTCATGCATTAGGCCATTCTAACAACACCATTGACACCAAGAGAAAAATAATGATAAAGGCATATGATGAAGAGGAAAGGTCTTCCAAAGGACTTATTATACTTCCAGTCCAGGTAGAGTCGATTGTCAAAAACATTGTTTATCAAGTGTGAGACAGACATCTAACATACAACATACTATTGGGTCATCCATGGATCCATGACATGCAAGTAATACCTTCAACATACCATCAATGTCTAAAATTTCTAGTAAATGGACAAGAAGTCACCATATCAGCTAACAACAAGAATCCATAGACTTGCAGCATGTTGAAAGCAACTCAAGACACTTTGATACCTCATAACAGAGAAATCAATACTTATAATTCATCTACTATGGATAGCCAACATAATTTTATATCTAAATGGGTTGAGAAAAAGAATCTAGAGAAAGAAATAATTGTCATGGACACATCAAATGCCAAAGGTCCTATAAATGAATTATCACAACTTTCAGAAAAGGTTCAAATAAAGGAAAAGGGTATAGGAGAATATTCTCTTGAGCAATCTTTGTGCCTATCATAGTTATTACCATCACCAAAAACATATGGACAACCCATATTAAAATCTCCAAGATCATCACAACCCATCATAGCTCTAAATGAAAGGTTTATAAAAGTAGGTACACTCGAAGATGAGTTAGAAGAAAAATCCATTCTTAGTTGGCTATACAAATATGAGGAAGCACCAACATCAACACACGTCAGCATCAAAATAGATTAGTATGGAAAAGGGAAGGCCATTTTAGAGAAAATGGGTTACAAAGGTCAAGGACCAATTGGCAAGAGAAAGGATGGTATTATTGAACCCATTCAACCTCTCACATTACAGCCTAAAGACAAAACATGATTAGGCTACATAATTGAACAGAAAGAAGAGGAAACCCAAAAAGTAGTGGGGTGATCCCACAATACTGGGTTACAATTTTTGGCCAAACTTGACATTAAAATCAGGATTTTTCACCAGACATTCACTTTCTTACACCTATAGCAGCTAAACCATTAAGGTTTTGAAGATGAGTCAAACTACTTATTTGTTAGATATTTTGTGTAGATTCTAATTATATTTTTAAAAAAAAAATTAAAAATAAATTGTAAATCATTTTATGTAATTTTTAATAACTTATTTTTTCTACTAATCAGCATTTTTAAAAAGTGATGTTCACTTCGGCGCACATAACTTTTTTTATAGATAGGATACAATTCTGATTTTTAAAATGAAATTTTTCCACACCAATATCTAGGGGATGGATATTTTTTTATAATTTTTTGTTACACATATTTTTTAATTAATTTTCCAAGTCAGCGTAATTATAATTTGGACAGAGGTGTACTTCCGTATAACTTTTTTTGTATTCATTTGAATTAACTTATTCTTTTTTTGTTGGAATAAGGACATTAATACCTAGGGCACATGTATTTTTTAGAAAAAATTCTCTCTTTTTCTATTTTTTCGTATGTGTGAAATAAAGAACTTGATGTTCATTGAAAATCCTACATTCACAAGAAATAAGAAATAAATATAATAATCAAATTAAACATATTTAAAATTATACTTTTTAGGAAGCTTACAATAAGGGCTATAGGCTTACAAAGCATAAATTTTAAATGAATTCATTTGATCACTCAAAAGGTAAATCAAAAGTGGTTTTTTATCAGCATTTTGATAGGTGTAGAGGAGACTCAATTATAGGTATGGTTTAAATCTAACAAGGTTCTATCCAAGGGGGTTTGATCTAAGGGGGTTTGATCAATCCCTCTTTAATTAAAATAATTTAAATGGAACCTTTAAAGTCATAAATCATTGTATTTTCTAAAAATATGTGATTTTAGGAAAAAATCAGGATGTCCCAAAAAGTGTAACCCATTATGAGTATGAATGGGATCATCTATCTACTACATCATATACTAATAAAGAGGTTGATATTATCCAAGCATATACACCCTTACGAGAGGAGGGACAAGGTTCAAGAATTAGAACATTTGTTATGGGATCAACAAATATTGATGACTCAAGTGAGGATGATCAGACATCGAGTGAGTCAAAAAAATTGGGGGTGCGTACTGTCATAAATCTCGAACATCCTACAAATAGCTTTGACCACCTAGCTATCATGACACTTACAACAATTGACCTTATTCAATCCAATGACTTGTTACCTTTAATGCAACCTGAACTTATTGACTGGGAACCCATCGAACCTAGTCTTAAACCAATCTTTTCAAACAATGACGCCATCATAAATTATCTATGTTGTGACAAAACTAATACAAGTACTATCCATAACACTCATATCAATACTTTACATCAGGAGGGTGCCAAATCTTTTAGTTGCAAAAGTGATAATAGGAAAAATAAATCTAATGGTGAAAACCTCTCTGAGGTAGCATTAGAATTTGAAAAGAGAAAAATAAAGAATGTATCCAATAACAAAAACCTTTCTAAGGAACTGAAGGATGAAAGATTCAACACTATCCCAGAACACTACCATGCCATATCATCAGTACTAGTAGATTCAACACAGTGTATAAATCTAGGAACATATGAAGAGGCAAAGATCTTACATCTAGCAATATCCATGACAAAACATGAGAAGCTGACATTTACTAGATTCTTTGAGCATTGACACATAAATTTTGCATGGTCTTATTCTGACATGGTAGGATTAGATCCACAACTTCTAATGCATCATTTATCACTACCAAAGGGAATCAAACTAGTCAAATAAAAATTGAGAAAGATGCATCCCCACATCACCCTTATGGTTAAAGCTGAACTAAAAAAATGATTAGAAGTAGGCTTTATCAGGTCCATAGATTATGTAGAATGGATCTCAAACATTGTTCCAGTATCCAAACCTGATAATAGCATCAAAATATGCATAACTTTTAGGAATTTAAACAAGGCATGCCCAAAGGATGATTTTCCTTTTCCCAACATTGACATAATTGTTGATCTAACAGCAAGACATGCCACATTATCTATAATGGATGGCTTCTTAGGATATAATCAAATAAAAATAGCACTTGAAGATCAAGAAAAGATGACATTCACTTGCCCTTGGGGAACATTTTGCTTGAATGTCATGCCTTTTGTATTGAAAAATGCAATTACAACATATAAGCGAGCAATGACCACAATTTTTCATGATACGATGCATACTTTCATGGAAGATTATGTGGATGACATCTTAGAAAAATCACACACTAGGGGAGGACATCTAGAAATACTTGATAAGATCTTCACTAGACTGGAAAAATTCAATGTAAGGTTGAACCTAAAGAAATGTATCTTTGGGGTGACTTCATCAAAACTTCTTGGTTACATAGTGTCAAAAAAAGGTATTCAAGTGGATCCAGCTAAGGTTAAGGAAATCATGGAAACGCCACCACCTAAAAACATTAGTCAATTATGATCCCTACAAGGAAAGTTACAATCCATTGGGAGATTTATGTCCCAGCTAGCAGATAAGAGTCATCCATTTAATCATCTACTTCATAAAAATGTTTCATTCAAATGGGATCAGAACTGTGAAACAACTTTTGGCTAGATAAAGCAGTATTTGGTGACACCTCCAATACTCATGCCACCTGTAGCAGAAAGACCACTATTACTATATATTGCAACAACTAAAATATCTTTAGGAGCTCTAATAGCATAGGAGGATTCTGAAGGAAAAGAAAAAGCAGTTTACTACATCTAGAGGACTCTCAACAGATATGAAACAAACTATACATTCATAGAAAAGGATTTTTTAGTAGTGGTATTTTTAACTCAGCAATTGCAACACTACATGTTGACTCATACAGTCAAGCTCATAGAAAAAATAGACCCATTAAAATACCTACTTGGGAAAGCTACTCTAATAGGAAGACTTGGAAAATGGGTCATGATATTAAGTGAGTTTGATATCCTATATGTTGATAGCAGAGCCATCAAAGGACATGTAATAGCAGATCAACTAGCTGAAGCTCCATTACATGATCATCATCCAATGCACATTGAATTTCCAGATGCTGACATCATGAATATTACAACTCAACAATGGAGATTGTACTTTGATGGATCATATACACAAAGAGGAGCAGGTGCAGGAGTTCTATTTGTCACACCTCAAGGACACACCATTCCCAAATCTTATAAGTTAATGTTCCCATGCACAAACAATATAGTTGAATATGAAGCATTGATTATTGGCATCAAAATAGCTATTGAATGGAAATTCACATAAATACAAGTGTATGGGGACTCACAACTTGTCATTTATCAAGTAAATAACGAGTATCAAACAAAGGATGAGAAGCTCATGCTTTATAAGCAAATGATAGATGATCTAAAAAAATACTTCATGGATATCGAGTTCGAGCAAATACCAAGGGTAGAAAAAAAGCCATAGATTCCATGGCAACAATTGCATCCCTTTTGTAATTATCAGAAAAGAAAGGTCGATATGAGTTTATGGTTGAACAAGTATCTAGTCCTGCATATGATATTCTTGATTCATAGACCATATGCCACATATCCAATGCTCAACCCTCACAATATGGAGAGATCTATACTTACCTCAAAGACAACATTCTTCCTCTTGACTTCTATAGAAACCAAAAACGTAACTTTATCCATCAATCGACATGAAATACATTAATTGTTGACATCCTTTATCGTCGAGGTTTAGATGGTACTCTTCTCTAGTGTCTCAAACATCATGAATCTGAAATATCCTTACAAGAGGTCCATGAAGGTATTTGTGGGACTCATTCAAGTGGGCTAACCCTAGCTAAGAAACTCTTTTGTTTAGGGTATTACTAGCCGAACATGGAGAAGGAAGCGTATCAATATGTTAAAAGATGTCAGAAATGTCAGATTCATGGTAATCTAATTCATACGTCAGTGCAAGAGTTACAACCATTGACATCCACATGGCCCTTTTGTCAATGGGGACTGGACCTAGTGGGAAAAATACATCCTTCTTCATCAAATGGACTCAAGTTCATCATCACAGCATTAGATTATTTTACAAAATAGATAGAAGTAGCTCCTTTGACATCTCTAATTGGAAAATAGATTTCATCTTTCATACTCAACTATCTCATCTATCGATATTGGGTACCTCAATCTATTATTTCATACAATGGAACACATTTTAAAAATTAGGACGTCCAAGAATTATGTGAACAATTCCATTTTCAACATCATTTTTCAACACCATACTATCCACAGGGAAACATACAAGCAAAAGCCTCAAACAAGATAATCCTAAAAATACTAATGAAGACAGTAGATGATGGTGGACGTGATTGGCTTGTTTAGTTAAATCCTGCATTATGGGCCTATAGAACCATCATCAGAACACCAACATGAGCTACACCATACACCTTGGTGTATGGATTAGAGGCCATTCTACCAATTGAGATAGAACTACCATCACTTTGTGTATCACTAAAGGGTCTCATAACAAATGAGGATTATAGAGTCTCAAGGCTATAGGAGCTAGAACTTTTGGGTGAACATTGTCAACAAGTAGTAAATCATTTGAAATCATACCAACAAAGAATTTCAAGGAGTTACAATCATAGGATAAAACCAAGAGTCTTTCAAGTTGGCGACTTGGTCCTAAAGGAAAACCCTAAAAATTAGGAAGATAGAGAAAAGAAAGGGAAGTTTGAACCTAACTAGTTAGGTCCCTTTGTTATCATATCAGTGTATGGATCAGGAGTGTGATAGGTCAAAATTGGGTGCTAAAAAATGAGCAGCAACAAGAAGTTATAAAATAACACTAAGAACAACCTACACCTCAAGATTAGCCTAAGTTGGATTCAACATAGAATAAAAGCAACAAATGGAACTTTATACCTTGTCTCGAATCGATCTTTTGGTTGGCCCTTCGATCTTTGATGTGTATCCTCCTTGGATGGAAAGAGATGCAAGCTAGATGATGGTATGAGGATGAGAAGATGAGTGGAAGTGGATGCAAATGTAAAAATGGCTAAGTATGGCTTCTAGAAATTTTTTGCAAGAGTTTGGCTTCAATGAATGATCTCCCCCTAAATGAGAGAAAAGGTGCGGTATTTATAGAGAATTTGGGATTCTCTTAGGGAAATGGATGGTCAAGATTGAGCCACCAAGATCAAGATGTAGGGTTAAGGTGAGTTGAGAACCCACAATCCCTCACATCTTGACATGTGGCATGTGATGTGGCTTAAAAGGGTGATGTGTATATGAGGTGGAAGGATAATACATAGTACCTTGGGATTCCTCCTCATCCCAATATGGGTGAGAGGACATGTAGGGAATTAAAAATTCCTCAAACATTCTCATGGGGATGAGAGAATGAATTTTAAATCCCAATGGATGCATTGGGGGATTAAATGTGAATTAAAGATTCACATGGGGAAGAGAATGTTTTATGTGGTACCTCTCCCCATGTGGGTGAGAGGACATGTGGGGAATTAAAAATTCTCATGAGGATGAGAGAAGGAATTTTAAATCCCAAGGGGTGTATTGGGGGATTAAATGTGAATTAAAGATTCACATGGGGAAGTGAATGTTTTATGTGGTCCCTCTCCCCATGTGGGTGAGAGGACATGGGGGAATTAAAAATTCCTCAAATATTCTCATGGGGATGAGAGAAGGAATTTTAAATTCCAAGGAGTTAGGGATGATCTAGTTAAATGATGAAGGTTGTGCAAGTACTTGATTAGACTAATTAATGACACTTTAGAAGCAAGTGGGAAATTATGGAGGATGGGACCCTAATGATTATTAGGGGTGTGCAAATCTTAATCATAAATTAATTATGACTAAATGATTAGAGGTCAACTTGCAAAAGTTGGAGGATGTGACCATGAGAGAGAAAATAAGAAATTTAAGAAAATAAACTTAAAATTCCAAAAGACAATATGACTAAATTAAATAAAGTGATGCATTTATTTAATTTAAGGAAGAAAGAGGGGAAAAGTATTTATTAAATTAAACACTTTGGGAGACCTTATGGAAGATATGGAATATTAGTTAAATGAGGGATTTAATTAATATTGACAAAAGAGGATGATTTGAATGAGCAAAGGGATGATTAAGGAGATGAATTTGACCATATGGAAGTGGTCAAACTTGGATATCTACAAGGAGCATATTAATTTTCTACACCAGAAGGGGATCTGTTTGATGAACCTATCAATAGTATCCATCTTAGAAAATTTTATACCTGAATCACTTAGTGCATGAATTAATTTTTGGAAATAGTTACCTTAATGAAAACCTGGCAAACAAGCATCCTAGTGATGGAAAAAAACAAAAAAAATAAAAAAAGAGAGAAGAAAACAAAAAAAAAATACAAAAATACAAAAATACAAAAAAATAAAAAAGAATGAAAAAGTGCAATTAAAACATATAGTGAAAACCTGGAAACATGCACTATTTGTGATTTGAATCAGCTCTCCTATCTATTTGGACTCATGTCATGGTTGTTGCTTTCACCATCATCATTTTGTATCCATTATCATATCATATCACATGGTCACGTCTCACCCTAGTCTGGGGGCAACATCTGAAGATCATTGGGGGAAACATCAATCTTGAGCTTCACAAAATGGAAAAAAGTGACAAAAGAACAATTGAAACACAACCCAACATGGAATATCAATCACCATAAAAAATGCATCAAACATCCAGTTTACAACAGAAAATCCCAAAAATAAGTAAAAAAAGTTAGTCTCAAAAAGCCAAAAACATGAGTCTATGTCAGTTGAACTCGTAGTCTCTGCATGTATAACATAGGAAAGGCTAATCTTTGATTAGCCCCTTAGGCCCCTAGGATAGGTCTTAAGGTTAGTTTGACCCAAAATCTTGAAAACACAAAAACATCACAAAATCAAGATGGATGATCTAATCTAAATAAATGATTGATTACTATAAGCAAATGCAAGATATGTTGTACTTTTGATCATTTTTATCATTTCTTTGGAGCAACTCAATGATGTATTGAAATAGAGAAGCTAGGAAGAAGAAATGGTATTTTTCTTTGTCTGTTGTTTGTGAATTAATCATAATTACTGTGTGAATCGTCGCAGGAAATTTTCTACAAAGTATCATGGATGGCATTCCAATTCACATAGGAAAGTGGTTAATTCTTCTCTATTTATGCAAGAAATGCTCAAGTCATCTCGGTTTAATTATACCTCGATGTTTGTGTTCACTTGCAATATCAAAAATCATGAAATTAGTATTCAGGTCATCATCGGTTTACATTATACCATTGATGCTTGTACCCACTTTCAACATTTTAAAGCTCAATGATGATACAAAAGCACAAAATTATTTTTAAAATGCCTATGTTTACATATATATTTTCATAATAAAAGTAGACTGCATCCATAATAGTGTCATATCTATAGAGTATTTGTTACAAAAAAAAATTGTGAATCATTCCTTAAATAATTATCTTTTTTCATACAAGACTGAGTATACTTGACAATTACGAAAACAACATCATAATCATATAGGTTGCATCATCATAATCCTTTGCATATATTCAAAAAATTTGAATCATCATTTCATCATTCAATCATTTCAACATCTATATATCTATATCATTCAATTATCCTTAAAATACATCATCATCATAACTCATTACATTCATCCATTTGTTGTATCACATATTCACATATAATCCATCCATTTGATAATACAGTCCATCAATTTATTACATCATGTATCATTCCACATTTTCATCCATATATTTACATTTACATCACACATAGTATATCATTTACACACATCAATCTATAATCATAAATCCATATACATCATGTATCCATTTAAGATACATCCATACATTACCATTAGTTGCATCATAGATAAAACAACATCATATCAAAGCATACCATCATGACAATAAAACCATCACATAGCATATAGAACATGAAAAAGAAATGCATCCATCAAATAAAACACATCATGGACCATAGAATCTACTGCATCTCATATATATCAGAATCACAAATGTCAAGTATACAATGATGTCTAAAATGAAGAGAGATAAAACATCAATAATGGTTGTACATCAGAATAATCAAAGTACATTATAGACATAATCATGTGTTGCTCACTCCAGATAGTGTAGGCATAGCATGATCAGGACCCCTACCACCAGAGGACACAGGATCCCTGGGATCTCTGGGTAATGGTTGAGTAACACCTACATTGACAATCCTGGATCGTGACTTGCCAGAACGAGACCTCGCATAGCTCACTTCTGCTCAGAAGGCACTGTGTCATAATAGCTCACTCTATAAAACTCAATCTCCTCACCAATGTGAGCAACCTCTCACATGTAATCTGCCAAGGTGGTACCATCTACTAGTCTTTGTAATCTATCAACTGAAGCTTGAGAACCCTCTACTGCAAACCTGACCACATCTCTCTCGACTATCAATGAAGTAACCTGAGCCTGATCTATCTTGGCTATTTGTCTCACCGCATCTCTCTTGACTATCAATGAAGTAACCTAAGCCTGAGTTGTCTCGACTGTTTGTCTCACCACATCTCTCTCAGCTATCAATGTTGCAATCTTTGATTGAGCTGTGACTAATTAAGCCTGCACAACTAAAAGAGTCTTTGTATGCAACTCATCCTATACCTGCATTTGAGCCTATTTCTACTCTAATAAACCTTGAGTGTGAAGAAGTTGCTCCTAAATAGTCTCTAACTGCACCTGAAGATTTGCTATTCGCAGCCACACTGAAACATCTCCCATAACCTGCCTCTTATGAGGCATGGTCTCACCAGGAAAATCTAAGGCAGGGTCTGATCCAGTTGCAGCCTCTCCACTATCAAGTCTCTCATCTCCACTGCTCTCATCTCCGCTACTCTCATCTCCACTACTCTTGCCACCAACATCCTCCTCACCACCAACATCCTCCTCCACACCAACATCCTTCTCTACCCCAACATCAACCTTAGGCTCCAACTCTGCCTCACCAACCACATCAACATCCTCTACCTCAAATCCTCCAACATCCTCTCTCCTTTGTCTCTAACCACAAGTGATAGGAACATCCTCCTTTGCACGTAATAGAATAAGCTCATCTAGAATAGTAAGGAATGGAAATGGATGCAAAGCACAATACTCAACATAATCTACGGTAAGAGAAGCCTCAACAATATCTGACTGAATGTCCCACACAAATGGTTGCAAAGCCTGAAACTCCTGAACTATCACAACATATGACAAACAAGGCCCCCAATTTGTTGTCTCTGACTGTCGATGAGTGTAGTGAGCAACACCCTAGGGAATACTCTGTACCATCCCATACTGTCTGTAGACATGTTTGATCAAGAATCTCTCTAAAACTCGATGAGCATGACCAATCAGGATCATCGACTGACAAAGAAATGGTAGCTAAACATCATCATCATCATCCCAATGATCACAATCTAGGTAGGGATGCCATGTCACAGACTCTATGTCATCGATAACTCTCCCACAATACTCTAACTTACCAAGTTTGGACTGGGTAACATATCTAAATACATAAGGTTTCCTAGGTGGCCTCTGTCCAATTAGAACGAGACATGTGATAGCTATGTGCTCCCACGCCCATACCTGAAGCAAAGTAGTGTCAACCAATAAACTACAACCACTAAGATACATAACTAAATGTAAATCATGGTATAACTGGGCAAGAAAACACATGCCCCAAGAAAATTGGGTGCCATGAACAACCATGCTCTCCAAAACTCAGCCCCAACCAACTGAAAATCCCTTAGACCTGCGATCAGGATTAAGGAATCCACCAATGAAACTAGCAAGTACTATCGACAAAGTGGCATATGCATCAACCATATCATGCCATGGAATCCACTCTCCTACAATATGATCATCCTAAAACACTCTACGAAGAACATCGGTCCCATCCTACTCTCTCGAATCATATATGGCAACATCTCCAACAATTGGAAGCTGCAAGATCTACCAAACATCCTCTAGGGTGAATGTCATATCACCAATAGGAAGGTGAAAGCTGTTGTGGTCATTATGCCACTTCTTGGCTAAAGTTGTCAATAAACCCCAATTAATCCTAATATGGAGCATATAAACAAGAGGAGACAATCCACAACGTGTGATGATAGTCGTCTCAGGCTTTGCCAACCTAGGAATGAGATCAAATGTCCAAGGGAAACACTCTCGAATCTGGAGGTTCCCCAATCACTCCTATTATCACACCAAAATTCAAAGTCAATAAATTCATGTCAATTGTCAAATAACATCAAGATACCATATCAAATCAAGTCAGCTCTTAGTGATAATGCTAATCAAATCTCATGAGCACACATCAAATCAACCTCACCTATCACGAGGTCGCATCAAATCAACCTCACCTATCATGAGGTCATCATCAACACATCAAATCAACCTCACCTATCATGAGGTCATCATCAAGACATTAAATCAACCTTGCTTATCATGAGGTACACCAATTCTAATTATTCCTCACCTATCATGAGGATAATTATCATCAAGATAAACATCATACCTTACCTATCATGATATTGACAAATCATGTATTTGATTGGACAAATCAGTCATATCAAACCAATAGCTGATATAATCAGAAATCGAGAAAATCAATAACAAATTGTCAAAAATCATACACTTTGATATAAACATGCTTAAAAGGACATTAAAAGCGCTAAAACAAAGACATGTGCCATTTCATCAGATAAGAGCGCTATTATAGCTAAACAAAGTGACATTTTATCAAAAGTCTCATTTTATTTGGTCAACACACTAATATTTTTTAGAAAAGTGCTAAAACTTGAAAAACACTAAAATAGAGAGTTAATGCGCTACACAATCTACCCAAAGTGCTAAAATTTGAAATACACTAAAACAGAGCGTAAAAGCGCTATAGAATCCAATTGAAGCATTAAAACTCTTGATGTGCTAATAGACTTTACAGAAGCGCTACAATGACTAACCTAAGTGCTCAAATTTGAGAAGTGCTAACCTACCCTATAGATGCACTAAAATAGACTTTTGAAGCGCTAAAAGACTAAAAGTACTAGAATAGACCCTAAAAGCGCTACAATGGAGTAAAAAAGCACTACAATAGAATATTGAAGTGCTAAAACAATTTTTTTCTTGAAAAAATATAAAAATACACTAAAAAATGAAAAATGCACGAAAACCAAGGAAAAATTATGGACATACCAAAGGTCTGAATGTGGCTGGTCACTGATGTCATAAAAAATGCTCAAAATGGTGGGTGTGATAGGGAATCGGCATCTTGCTCCACATAGCACAAAATCTCTCTCCCAAACTTTTAAAGGTCACAATCTACAAATGATTTTGAAAAAGACCTTTTTAACCTTTTATAAGTTACTTAAAAAATGGATTTTTATGCGATTGATTTAATTTTTTAGAGGGGAGATTAATTGAAACTCATTCATAGGCACTTTCTACATCAATTATTAGGAGATAAATTATTTCATCATCAAATCTTCATCAAATCTACATCAAATCATCAAAAAATCATAAAAATTTGAAAAATTCCACAAAATTAAAAAAAAAAAAATTTATTAATTTATCTCCTGAGGGGGCATATATCCATCAATCACCTGAAAATCATTTCTGGGAAATTTTGAAAAATTTGTGGTCGATACTTGATGAGGGCACAGCTCGAGATTTAGAA
>VDFB02193867.1:560069173-560156745 GCA_007258455.2 Sequoia sempervirens
GTATTTTGAGACCTTATTACATCACACTCATGATTAGAAAGAAAAAATTCATCACTTGACCACCTAATGGTCCTAGCTGTCCTTGGTGCTCCTGCACCATACATCAAGCCATGAAAGCTTTCCAAGTCTTGTTCCTGCCATTGCTCCCTCTTGCCTTCATCTTCACCTTAGGCTTGGCCTTGTCCTTGCAAACCAATTCCTCTCTTGACTAATCACCTTGAAGTTGAACCTTCCTGCTCTGTCCTATCATCCATGGTTGCATCCAATTGCTCATAACTTGTTCCACGGTGTCACTTACTTCCAAACAGTCCACTCTCTGTCCTTCTTTTATTTTTCACCCTTGGCTTCACCTCCATCAACATGATCATCAAAAAAAGGAAGTAAAAAAGCACTCCCTTCACTCTTTTCCTCTTATCCATCCTCTTCACCATCTACTTCAAGTTCTCCCATCTAGGAACCATTGCCACAACTGCATACAATTTCCACATTAGTACTCTTACCCATCTAGGACCATCCACTATCCTAGCCTCATCTTTTGCTTTCTTCTCCATTTCATTCAGAGATCCCACTCTCACCTTTCCTCTAGCCTTCACTTGGCCAACATTTATAAATATCTCTTAGTATCTTCCATCTTTGAGTCATTCAAACACTTTGTATTTTCAATTTCACCTTTTATGATGACTGCACCTTCTATAAACTCTGTCTCAAAACTTTCCTTTGCTTTTTTCCATTCCACTTGATGCATCACATCCTCTGATCTCTTATCCTTCATTGAACTCTTTTCCAACACTGTATTTTTATGCTCTTTATCTTCTTTTCCCTTTAGTGGACCACTTACTACATCTACCATACTTTCCATGTACTTATCTTTATCCTCAACTATCATACATTCTTCCACTAGCCTTTTATCTAGGCTCTTTGCAACTTCCATTTTTATGACTTGCATCCAAAAAAAAAATTTGTGTCTTCTATTTCTTTCCCCCTACATGTGTTCTTTGCATCTAGACTTTGAATCAAATCTCCCTTTACCTATGTATGTTTTGATTTAAATGTCACTATTTCTACAATGCTTGTCTACTCCTTGTCTCTCTTTATATGTAGGGGACACAACACTGCCCCTATCATAATTTCTTTATTCTTGACAAGCCCTTTAGGATATCCTCAATCCATCCACACTCTTTTATCTCTACCTTCTTTCCCTTTGCCTCTGATACCTTCTCATCATGCGGTCTTCCATCTCCTTTGTCATCAGTCTATTGCTTTCCATCTTGCCCTTTCATTGTACAATCCATCTCTTCCACCATGACCTTACTAGGCAATTCTAGCCTCTTCTCCATCTTGTCTCCACTTATCTTTCCTTTTCCTTGCATTAGGGTCTCTACCCCAAAGTTCTTCACCTCACATTTCTTTTCATCGAGTTTGCATACCTCTGTTTTAACAGTATTAGACTATCCTACACCTATTCCTGCCTTTTCTTGACTGAAATCAATCCTTTTCTTGTCTCCAACTTGCTTTGCAAACATGTCAAGATCCTGTATAAAGGATTCCCTTTCTCTTATCACTATTTCTCCATCCTTTTTCCTTTATAACACTACTCCTTTGTCTACTTTTTCTACCTCAACTCTTTTCTTTGTGTAAGTAGCTACACCTTCACCATGTTTATCTTCCTCATGCTTGAGGAACTCCTTCCTTCCCATCATCACTATCCTTGTCAATTTTTCTTGTTCCCTATCATCTCCCTGCAATGGGGTTAGCTTGAACT
Organism: Sequoia sempervirens; assembly: GCA_007258455.2. Classification (NCBI taxonomy): domain Eukaryota; kingdom Viridiplantae; phylum Streptophyta; class Pinopsida; order Cupressales; family Cupressaceae; genus Sequoia; species Sequoia sempervirens. Next base: position 560,070,936 of record VDFB02193867.1, read on the forward strand.
TGATTCCATCTTTCACAATATCATACTTGAAAACAAACCACTTCAACTTCAAAAACTAAAATTTGAAAGAGGTGACTGTTGGTGTCCCTCTTTAATAGACTTTTACAACCATTCACTATTAGTTAATTTGACTTGACTTAGCACTTTTTGCACAGGTAAAATTATTCTTCATGCCGAAGAAACGAACTGCTAAAAGGAAAAAACTAACAAATGATCAACTCCAAGCCTTCATAGATAAAGGGAAAAAATGGATGAGGGAATATCGTGAAAAACATAAATTGGGAACGATTGACGAAAACAAGCCAGTTGAAGAGGAACCTCAACCATCAAAAAGAGAAAAGAAATTGGAAGCATAAAGAGCATTAATGTGAAAGAGTTGTGCTAGGGGAGATGCAGATACCGTAGTTAGAGACACACCCTCTATTGCAAGTGAATACGAAGGGACACCACTAAGCACAAGTGAATATGGAGGGACACCATCTACCACAAGTGAGTATGGTTGGACACCATCCACCACATTTGAAGTTGAGAGTACATCATCACTTGGATTTGATGAACAAGGTATGCCATCATCCCCACGTGAACCTCAAGGTATGTATTCTATTCCACCCCCAGTCAAAGGTATGCAATCTAGCCCACCTCAATTAAATATTGATGAAATTGCTAATGTTTAGATGTATTTACCTAAGAGAACGCCACATAGAATTTTGTGTAGAAAGCCAAAGTTTTTGATTAATATTGATGATGATAGTTTGTAGCACATGGAAGGTAAGATTATAGAACACACTTGTAGAAAATATGCTGATAAGATTTGGAAAATGTTCTTTGAAAGGATAAATGAGACTAGAAGATGTCAACTATTTGTTCAAATTATGTGGGGTTTAAAGTACATAAACATCATGAATACTCTTGGGTTGAGAACATCAAATGCATCAAGTGAAGGGTATGTGTAGGATCATCGTGCAAAAAATAGGCCCTTAAGTGGCAAAAAATTCAGAAAAATCAGTGTTAGCCAACTTGATGTAAATATTTGAATAAGTTATCTATATTATTTCAAAAATATGTAAGAATAGAATTTGTAAAAAATTGAATGTAGTTTCTAAAATACTAGGTTTATTTAAAAATAAATAAAATCTATTTGGTGAAAATTTGAAATTTCAATGTAGTAGTACTTAAATTTCAGGGAAAAAAATAAGAAGTAGGTGTCGTCTAACCACCCTAACCATAATAAAATGATAATATTTTTTGTAAGATTTTATATATAAGTAGAGGACTCATGTCGGGGATGTGATGCATATTTTTGTAATTTTTTTCCAAGTAAATAATTAATTATGAATTTTTATTACAACTTTTAGAAAATATAAAACTTCGTCTGTCGACCATCTTAACTTGGTCAAAACTTCATGAAATTTAATTTTTGTTTTTAATCCTATAGTATGTAAAGCATAGAATGTGACCATGTTTTGGATTCAAAAAATATGATACCGTTTGAAAGTTATAGATGTTTTTCAATCAGCCTATCGATCGGGACTTTAGTCGAAATTCTAATAGAAAATGAATAATAATTATTTATTAAATTCAAATTAAATCATAATTTATATTTTTGGAAAGCTGAGAATCTCCTCTAAAAACCCTTTTCATTTCATTAATTTTGGGTGAAAAAAAAGTCATCAGCCACATACTCTACAAATATTGCCACTTTTTGGCACACCATGATCCTGCACATACCCTGAAAGCACTATTGTGAAGAATCTAATGGATGCTTATGAGAGTGTGGGTAAGACCTCACACTCAAAGGATAGTAATGTCACCCAATGTGTCATTACATTGACTTTGGTAAGCTATCAAACAAAGAGATCTCGTCTCATTAAAAAGAAAAGTGAACAAATGGGAATTAGTAGAAAAACTTTATCAAGAGCCGTTCAAAGGCGACAAAGAATTGAGGGAATCAATTCAAATGAATTATGGGAATTCTCAAGAAGACTTCCACATAAAGATATAATTTTTTTTGAAGCATTGAGAACACTAATTGAAGATTATTGGAAGAATAATACAAGGCCATCTTTGAATCAAAGGAATATTGTAAGAAGGAGAATCGGTAGTCAAAACCGTGAGCCACTTCCAAAGCATTTTTTGGATACTACTCAAACCCAATTTTTTCAAAAATTTCAAAATTCTTATCCTCAAATCAGTATTTCTCAAAGATTCTTTGAAATTCTTAAACCTTTTTATCTCAAGATAAATCACACACGCACTACTTGTTGCTATAGACTACATATTGAATTCACTAACCATTATGATGTTTATTGTTCTATATGTTTAGATTTGCATACTAATGATGTTTTGCAGGATTGTGGCATAAATGCCCCACCAAAATCTTCAAGAGAGTTCTTATCAAAAAATTTATGTCAAATAGAGGATGGCTAAATATTGTATAGGAGAACATGCTTGGATGGTTCATGCGAGCATTGTGGTGGCTTGCAATGAACGCGAGTATGTCAACATATGGAAAGCATAGATGAGATGGGGCATAAACTAGTAGATTTCAGGAAGTATAAAATAGTGGCATACATTAAAAAAGATGGGTCTCAAGCAAAAAGGTGTGATTTGGTTATTGAGAAGATTCCAGTGTATAAATTTATGTCCATGTTTCGTTAGAATCTAGTGTATGAGTATGCAAGGCATACCCATAGAGCTCGGTGGTTGTACATGCAATTCAAGCTATGTAAGGACACCTTTCTAGTTGGAAGCATAGTATCAGTGGTTGACTTTGTAGAGAACTACACTCTACAGCCACAGTGTGAGGTGCAGTCACAGTATTACAACTCCACACAGGTTTCAATATTTGTGCACATAGCATTCATTCATGCAACTAATAGTACAAAGAACCAAAGGAAGGTATTGAGGGAGTATCAATTTTATATTATTTATGATCACACACATTCTCCAAAGCTCATGCAAGGTTGCTTCTAGATGTTCCATAGTGATTTGGCTCAGAGGGACATAGCATACAGTTGACATATAATATGGTCGAATAACTATGCAGCACAGTTCAAGAACATGTGCATGTTCTACTGGTTGTCCAGGATGCATCTTACTATAGGTGTTCAACATATGTGGAACTTTTGTGAGGTCAGGAATGGAAAGGGGGAGCATGATGGTGCAAGAGCATGTGTGAAAAGAGCATTAGCATGAGAAGAGTTAAAGTATAAAGATAGTGCAAAGTTGATAAATGCAAGTTCAATCATCGAGTGGTGTAATGCTTCGATGGGTCTAGGTAATGAAGGTACATCTTTAGTTCATATATTTTTTTGGTTAATGGATGATACTAACATTGTGCCATATCAAGATTGTTGTACACTAACAATAGCGAGTGAGCTACACTCTTTCCTTAGCTCAAATGTAGGTTCATGGAGTATTGATACACATAAGATGGCATGCTTTTTTTCTTCATGTACAATGCAAGCTTGGAATGATTGTGAGTTAGGGGAGTGGGTTGACAAATGGTTGACAATTTATCTTACCCCACTTCACACATATTGCCCTCCAACAGCATTAGAACTAACACAGATGGAATCATCAGTCGACTTTGACCACGTATCAGATCTAGTTCAACCAAGTAATATATCTACTTGCTTAGTTTTTCAAATTCCATATTGTTATATGAATTTGTACTATATTCATAATTTTGACTAATTTTGATTCATTTTATGCACATATCAATGCAGGGCATGTTTATGCAATTAGTGCAAATGAAGAAAACGAAGATGGAATAGACTATTACTTATGTCGTGTTGAGGCTAAAAAGAAATTGGAAGCCCCAGTTATAGATGGAGAAAACATCGAATACCCTATAGGCTCAGTTGTTGTTACTAGAATGTGGCTTAGAAGGTACCCACATAAGAGTGTTAAACATTGGCTATTTGAAGACTTTGACATGCATCGTAAGATTCTTCATTACTCAAACCTTGTTGTGGAATCCAATGCTCATTTGAGCAAATATGGGGGTAGAACTTTGAACAAGACCTTGTGGAAGGTCCGTGAGTCTAACCATGAGGCAATACTTGACACAATAAAGAGTAGAGCAGATCCAGATGGTTCATTAGATTAATTTGTAAGTATATGCACAATGGTTCTTATTAATCTATACTTGTATCCATGTTAACTAATTTGTTTGATGCCAATGCTATCATGTATTATTCTACTTTGTGTATATGTAAGTAACTTGGTAAACATTGAATGGTGTACCCTTGTAGAATACAGATTTATGAGGCATCCAAGAGAATCTCAGGCATAAAAGCAATGCAACATTCCTATTTTGATTATGAAGCAAAATCTCAATTATGATTTTCATCCATTACAAAAGTGTGTGCGAAGCTTGGTGAGGGAATTTCAAGTTATTCATTTGAAGTTAACCTTATTGTGAGCACCTATGATGTAGACATTATAGGAGCATATCGAATCTCAAGATATTATAGATTCATGAGAGGTGTTGTGTGCAATAGGTATCTTAGAACTCACAGTGAAGATGTCTAAGCAAGAGTGACTAAGTTGACAGACTGCCATGCCTATTTGTAAGTTCCTTCCATCTATTTTTATTTCATTTCCATTTTGGACACGAGCTGTTTCTTTTTATTCTTTTACTTTGCCTGTCTATAACTAAACTAGTAAAAATTGATTGGTCTCTCCTTGCAAAAAATGCTAATTTTGGAGCCATCAAAGAGAATCTCAGCCAAAAAGAAATGCAACATCCTTATTTTGATGATCTTGAAAAATCTCAATTTTTATTTCAAGCCATTATAAAAGAGTGTGTGAAGCTTTGTGAGGGAATCTCAAGTTTCTCATTTGAAGTTAACATCTAAATGAGAACCTATGATGTAGACATTATAAGAGAAGCTCGAATGAATGAGTGACATTGTAAAATATCTATGAGAACATAGTACCTAAGGCATTGTAATGAGATTTACTTGTAATGATATTTACTAAAATAATGAAATTTGGTGTAGAGGCACCAAGGTTATTGAGCAAATTTGGTTCACGGAAATCTTTTAAGTTATTTTTGTGTTATGAATTTTTTCAATTGAATAAGGTCATAACACATCCACAATTGATTTATAATGTAATAAGTCATGTTAGTTACAAAAATAATAGTTAGGCATGATTGGAAAGATGTAGAATCATTTGTAAAGGCTATTTAAGTCAATATTTGAATTTGTAGCCTTTTGAAGGAAAATGTTTGAATATGGTTGTAAATGTACTATTAGTGAGATTAAGATTGTTAACCTTCAAAGAGTAGCAGTATTTATGTTTATGAAATGTCCTTTAGATGCAAGGATTCAAAGCACATCAACCATGTGGTACAAATGATTAAATCCCAGAGATGATCTGTAGCAATGAAAGAGTCTGAAAAGGAAAAGAGAGCTACACTACTGACTCAGGAGAAACTTTAGTATGTAGAGTCGAGGTGGAGAAGACTCAAACAAATCAAATTTTAGTAAATCAAGAACCTTTGTTATTTCATTTAGCCATCTTGGAACAACTACCAACAAAAACGCTTCAAAACTAAACAATTTGGCTTAAATTTTAGAGAATGCCTCTCAAGGACCATCTCATCATCAATATATCATCTACTCAAACCCCCAACACCATTCCCAAGTGAAACATACAAGGTTTATTTGTAATTTCTTGGAGATCCTTCAAACTACCCTTCAAAAAGGCTACAAAAATAGCCCTATTTTACAAACAAACTGCTCTTTAAACTTCTTGTAACCCCACAATCTCTTGGAAAGTCATCAAATAGGTCACAAAACTCCTAATTCCATAGGTTTTAGAAAAGCAGTCAACCTCTAAGCCATAATTGATTAAAACCATCAATTTTCTAACAAACACATAGGGTTTTTAGCATCTCACAACTCCAAGGCCTTCCAAACCTCACCAAAGCATCAAAAAAGTTTTTTAGGGTCTGCACACACATAATAAACCTTCACCTAGCCTTTAGACTCGGTAGATCTCAAAAACATCACTTTGGTTCCTCCATTTCAAGCCAAAATCTAACATTCTCAACCTAAAACAACATCACCAGCCCTATAAATGCCTTACCATTATTAAAAGAGTTAAGGAAACTTGAAAACAACACATTTTAAACCTTTCATCTAAGTCACAATTCACCATAGTAGGAGGAAGGGCTCCATCACAAAAATTAAAGTAAACTCAGACCCTGCTAGTCTATAGAGGTTGAATAAAGAAAAATGGATTTTCCTTTCACTAAAACAACCAAAGGTGTATCAAAATAGATTGGTCTATTAGACCTTATTCAAGACAAAAAGACCTCAACATGCTAAAATTTACCAATAAACAATCACAAATTAAGGGTGAAGTGTGGGTGCTCCTGTACCATTCAGCTTTCAAAAACAAAGTCAATTAGGCTGGCAGACGTCTGGATCGAGCTAGCATTTGGTGGAAGAGGAATAAAGATAACTAGAACTCTAGATTCCGACCATACTAGATTTTGGTATTGAACCATGAGAGTAGAAGATAGATCTGATATCATGTATCAACATTAAGCATGCATTATTCCAACCAACAGAAAAGGGGATGATTACTTTGCTTCATTTTCATTTGTATAAGCATATCAAGACATGGGAACCAAGAAGACCAAGGATGTCCATTTTTATTTGAAGGTAATGGATGTGGTCCAAAATTTAGGAGGGTCAAGAAGGTCAATGTATGATCTTGATGAAATTGAGGAAGAACAAGAAGAGAGGGATAGGAAAAATAAAATCAATACAAAGTTTCAAGGTTTTGTCAAGCGAGTAAGAGAGCTATGGGAGTAGCCTCATCTAAAATATTTTGAACTATACTTTAATATGTACCATTTAGAGAGCTTGGTTTTCATGGAGTTCCTTTCAAAGCCTCTTCTTTTATTATTCTTATGGTAAACTGATTGGTAGAGTTGGTGGAATTACCTTTCTTAGTAGTAATCGCTATTAGTAAGATCGAGATTATTAACCTTGAGAGAGTAGGACTTGGGAAAAAGGAATTTTATATGGCTATTGCTTTCAAAGACTTCAAGTGGGATGTACTCCACATTAACACCATTCCTCAATCTTCACTTGATGACATCAAGGAATGGATGAACTCCATGGTTATAAAGTATTATGAAAGCAAAATGAACTTGTACTAGCAGCCAATTTTGAAGACTATTACTGATGATTCAAAGCAGATCAACCATGTGGTACAAATGATTAAATCCCAAAGATGATTTGTAGTAATGAAAGAGTTTGAAAAGGAAGAGAGAGCTACATTGGTGACTCAGGAGAAAGTTTAGCTTTCAAAAAATAAATCCAATTAGGCTGGGAGATGTGTGGATTAGGCTAGCATTTGGTGGAAGAGGAAGAAAGATGATTGGAACTCTGGAGGCCCACCATACTAGATTTAAATATTCAACCATGAGAGCAGAAGAGAGAGGATTGGAACTCTGGACGCCCACCATACTAGATTTCAATATTCAACCATGAGAGCAGAAGAGAGAGTTGATGTCATGTATCAAAACATTAAGCATTCATTCTTCTAGCCAACGAAGAAGGAGGTGATTACTTTTCTTCATTTTCATTTGCATAACCATATCAAGGTGTGGGAAACAAGAAGACCAAGGATGTCAAGTTTTATGTGGAGGTAATGGTTGTGGTCCAAACTATAAGATGGGAAAGAAGGTCAATGTATGATTGTTAACCTTGAGAGAGTATTTATGTTGAGGAAATTTCCTTTAGATTCAAGGATTCAAAGTACATCAACCACGTGTGGTACAAATGATTAAATCCTAGAGATGATCTATAGCAATGAAAGAGTTTGAAAAGGAAGACAGAGCAATACTGGTGACTCGGGAGAAACTTCAACTTTCAAAAACAAAGTCAATTAGGCTGGTAGAGGTGTGGATCGGGCCAACATTTGGTGGAAGAGGAAGAAAGATGACTGGAAATCTGGAGGCCCACCATACTAGATTTTGGTATTCAACCATGAGAGTAGATGAGAGAGCTGATATCATGTATCAAAACATTAAGCATGCATTCTTCTAGCCAGCGAAGAAGGAGATGATTACTTTACTTCATTTTCATTTGCATAACCATATCAAGGCATGGCAACCAAGAAGACCAAGGATGTTAAGTTTTATGTGGAGGTAATGGATGTGGTCCAAAATTTAGGATGGACAAAAAGGTCAATGTATGATTGGTGTAGGAGCACCATTTAGTAGGTTTTGTTCATCAAGGCAAATAAGGAGTAGAATATCATCAATTTACTAAAACCAGCCCGAACTTGTACATTTGAAGGTTTTGAGTCAATAAAAATAGATTTTTGACTCATTCCTCTTTCTATAGCCTCTGTAACTTGAGGAATGGGTCTGCACTAACATTATTAAGGTGTGGGAATAATGTGTTAGTGTTGGGGAGGTCTAAAAGTGAGATGGGTGTGAAACCCATGTGTGTAAAAGTGAGTTTTCTTTAAGAAAAATGGTGTTTTTGAAGAGTTAAATTGTGTTTTTGTGTAGGGCAGCATTATTTTATTATTTTTTGAGCTTGTGTAGGGTATCAAAAACTTGTTTGAGTAATTTATAGGTTTTGGTTAGCTTTGGAAGTATCATTTTCAATAAACCCCTAGGGTTTAGACTACAATAGAGGGTTTTGTGGTTTACCCATTGTACGGTGGTATAATTGCGATATAATTGTGGATTTTGAAGTTTTGAAACCTTATAATTTCTTCTCCAAGATTTGGTAAGGTTTGGATAAGTTTAGAGTATAGACCCTTTGTTCAACTGGATCGATCCCTTAAGGGTCAAAAGGGAAAAATGGCTGCAAACTTTAGCATGAGGTTACTCAGACACTATGATGCTTAGAAACTTCTCATCTAATTTGATGGGATAATGTTGGGCTCCTCTAAAATAACCTCTCTTATTTTTCGTTATCTCGAAGTGGTTTTCTTGTGGTGTCTAGTTTTCAATTGATGAAAAAAGTGTCAAATGAAAGCAATGAAAAGTTGCAAAGTGGTGCAACTTTTGTTCTGCAACTTGTGTGACCAAACATACTATTCCAATACATATGAATAGAAATTTTTATGCTAGGAATGGTCCTCTTTCACACCCAAACACTTGAAATTTCTTTAAACTACGTTCAACCAGATTGATCCATTAAGGGTCCAAAGGGAAAAATGGCTACAAACTTCATCATGAGGTTACTCGGACACTATGATGCTTAGAAACTTCTTGTATAATCCTATGGGATCACATTGTTCCCCTCTACAATAATCTCTCTCATTTTATGTTCTCTCAGAGTGGTTTTCCCATGGTGTCAAAGTTTCAATTAATGAAAAAAGTGTCAAATGGAAGTACTGGAAAGTTGCAAAGTGGTGCAACTTTCATTCTGCAACTCGTGTGACCAAACATAGTGTTCCAATGCATCCAAATAGGAATTTTTACACTAGGCATGGTCCTCTTTCACACCCAAACACGCGAAATCACTTTGAGCTACATTCAACCGGATCGATCCCTTAAGGGTCCAAAGGGGAAAATGGTTGCAAACCTCAACATGAGGTTATTCAAACATCGTGATGCTTAGAAAATTCTCATCTAATCCCATGGGATTGCATTGTGCCCCTCTTCCATAACCTCTCTTGGTTTTTGTTATCTCAGAGTGGTTTTCCCATGTTGTCCAGATTTCAATTGATGGAAAAAGTGTAAAATGGAAGCAATGAAAAGTTGCAAAGTGGTGCAACTTTCGTTTTGCAACTTGTGTGACCAAACAGACTATTCCAACACATTGGAATAGGCATTTTTACGCTAGGCATGGTCCTCTTTCACATTCAAACATGCGGAATCGCTCTGAACTACGTTCAACTGGATCGATCCCTTAAGGGTCCAAAAGGAAAATTGGCTACAAACTTCAACATGAGGTTACTCAGACACCGTAACTCTTAGAAACTTTTCATCTAATCCTATGGGAATATGTTGGGCCCCTATGCAATAACCTCTCTCAGTTTACGTTATCTCATAGTGGTTTTTCCATAGTGTCAAAGTTTTAGTTGATGAAAAAAGTGTCAAATGGAAGCAGTGGAAAGTTGCAAAGTGGTGCAACTTTCGTTCTACAACTCGTGTGACCAAAAAAACTATTTCAAATCATCCAAATAGGCATGTTTACACTAGGCATGGTCCTCCTTCACACCCAAACACACGGAATCACTCTGAGCTATGTTCAATTGGATTGATCCCTTACAGGTCCAAAGGGAAAAATGGCTACAAACTTCAGCATGAGGTTACTCAGATGCTATGATGCTTAGAAATTTCTCATCTAATCCCATGGGATCATGTTGGGCCTCTCCACAATAACCTCTCTCAGTTTTCATTATCTGGGAGTGGTTTTCCTGTGGTGTACATATTTCAGTTGATGGAAAAAGTGTCAAATGGAAGTAGTTGAAAGTTGCAAAGTGGTGTAACTTTCATTTTGCAACTCGTGTGATAAAATGAAATGTTCCAACACATTTGAATAGGCATGGTCCTCTTTCTCACCCAAACATGCATAATAGCTTTGAGCTACGTTCAACAGAATCGATCCCTTAAGGGTTTGAGTGTAGTATGTTGAAATAGGCCATTCCACCTATTATTTAGGTTGTGTCTCAGTGATATGGGCCTAATGTAAGTATGATAGGGAGTAGGAATAATAAAATAGAATTAGTAAGGGCATTGGAAGACATTACTAACACTGCCCCTATTGAAAATTCAAAATTGAGGCCCCTTAAAAGTAAGGCTAGAAGAGGTGAAAAGAAGAAATTGTTGAAAATAAGTTAGAATAGGTTGGAAATAGGGCGAGATTGTGGAGTTTGATGTGTTCAAAGGGTCTACAAGGATAGGGGAGGTCAAAAGTATGCTATGGCATGACATGCCCTAGTTGGAAAAATAGGGGTTTTGAATGAAAGAGAGAGGTTTGAGGGAGTAAATGTGGGTAAAGTCAAGGGGTAACATAATTTGGTGGTCAATTAAGTTTGTGCAGGAAAAATTAAGAGTGTTGGAATAGGTTTTGAGGTTTAGGTTTGGGGGTTCGATTCACCGATTTGGCCAAATTTTTTTGGAGGGGGGTTTAGTTTGTTTTGGGTTCATTGGTACAAAAAACATGTAAAAACAAAATATATATCTATGTAACCTAGAAGCATGAATTAGGATTAGAATATCACATATCATCATATAAACAACAAAACCACCATAAACTTGAATGCCATTTAAAACAACAAAATTGGAAAAAAAAAGAAGTGTTTATAACTTGCAAAAAAATGTGAATAAAATCACACTAATTTTTGCATGAAAAAAAACCATGGGACCATGGAGCTTGTTGCTTACTATTATGATTTAGGTATGTGCAAGATCATGATGGGCCAAAAAGTGGCAATATGATGGGTATGTGGCTGATGAATTTTTTCTTACCCAAAAGTAATGAAACAAAAAGGGTTTTTAGAGGAGATTTTCAGCTTTCCACCAATATAAATTATTCTTTACTTTGAATTTAATAAGTAATTATTATTCATTTTCTATTTGAATTACAACTAAAATCCTGATTGATAGGATGATTGAAAAACATCTATAGCTTTCAAATGGTATCACATTTTTTGAATCCAAAACATGTGTCACATTCTATGCTTATTATACTATAGGATTAAAAAAATAAAAATTGAATTTCATGAAGTTTTGACCAAGTTAAGGTGGTCAGACATATGATTTTTTTATATTTTTTAAAATTTGTAATAAAAACTTCATAAATAATTATTTACTTGGAAAAAAATTACAAAAAAATATGCATCACATCAGGACATAAGTCCTCTACTTATATCTAAAATATTATAAAAAAATATTATCATTTTATTGTGGTTAGGGTGGTCAGACCACCTACTTCTTATTTTTCCCTGAAATTTAAGTACTACTGCATTGAAATTTTAAATTTTCACCAAATAGATTTTTTTTTAAAACAAACCTAGTAGTTTAGAAATTGCATTCAATTTGCTATAGATTCTATTCTTAGATACTTTTGAAATAATATAGATAAATTATTCAAATTTTTATGTCGAGTTGCCTAACTCTGATTTTTCTGATTTTTTTTCCATTTAAGGGCCTATTTTTTCCATGATGATCCTGCACATACCCATTTGATAGATTTTTTCCAAGCATCCATAGCTTGTTTGAAAGTACTTTTTTTAGGATTTTAGCCATAGCAGCAAGGAAGTGAATTGTTTGATAAAATGCTTTGGTAGACATGTATGAAAAATGTGGTAGCATAGACAAGGCAATGAATTGTTTGAAAAAATGCCTCAAAGAAATGTGGTATCATGGTGATGGAATAACATGACGAATTCCATGACAAGAAAATTGCTATGGATTGTCATGGCATTCCACTACCATTGATCCCACATTTCTTTGAGGCTTTTATTCAAATAGTTCACTGCCATGTCTATGCTATTGCTTATTATTATACTTTGATAGGTTTTTTCCAAGAATCAATAGCTTGTTTGGAAGAACCTATTTTAGGCTTTTAGCCATAGCGGCAAGGAGGTGAATTATTTGATAAACTGCTTTGGTAAACATGTATGAAAAATGTGGTAGCATAAACAAGGCAGCAAAATATTTGAAAAAATTCCTCAACGAAATGTGGTCTCATGGTGGTGGAATGCCATGACGAATTCCATGACAAGCAAATTGCTATAGATTGTCATGACATTCCATCACCATTGAGACCACATTTCTTTGAGGATTTTATTCAAACAGTTTGTTGCATTTTCTATGCTATTGCTTATTATTATGCTTTGATAGATTTTTTCCATCCATCCATAGCTTGTTTGGAAGCACCTATTTTAGGCTTTTAGCCATAGTGGCAAGGAGATGAACTGTTTGATAAAATGCTTTAGTAAACATGTATGAAAAATGTGGTAGCATAGACAAGGCAGTGAATTGTTTGAAAAAATGCCTCAAAGAAATGTGGTCTCATGGTGATGGAATGCCATGATGAATGCCATGACAAGCAAATTGCTATGGATTGTCAGGGAATTCAACTACCATTGAGACCACATTTCTTTGAGGCTTTTATTCAAATAGTTTGTTGCCTTGTCTATGCTACTACTTATTATTATTCTTTGATAGATTTTTTCCAAGCATCCATAGCTTGTTTGGAAGCACCTAATTTAGGATTTTAGCCATAGCAACAAGGAGGTAAACTATTTGATAAAGTGATTTGGTAAACATGTATGAAAAATGTGGTAGCATAGACAAGGCAATGAACTGTTTGAAAAAATGCCTCAAAGAAATGTGGTCTCATGGTGATGGAATGCCATGACAAGCAAATTGCTATGGATTTTCATGGCATTCCACCACCATTGAGACCACATTTCTTTGAGGATTTTATTCATACAATTCAATTCCTTTTCTATGCTATTGCTTATTATTATGCTTTGATAATTTTTTTCCATGCATCCATAGCTTGTTTAGAAGCACCTATTTTAGGCTTTTAGCCATAGTAGCAAGGAGGTGAATTGTTTGATGAAATGCTTTGGTAAACATGTATGAAAAATGTGGTACCATAGACAAGGCAATGAACTATTTCAAAAAATTCCTCAAAGAAATGTAGTCTCATGGTGATGGAATGGCATGACGAATGCCATGACAAGAAAATTGCTATGGATTGTCATGGCATTCCACCACCATTGAGACCACATTTCTTTGAGGCTTTTATTCAAACAATTCACTGCCTTGTCTATGCTATTGCTTATTATTATGTTATGATAGATTTTTTCCTTGCATCCATAGCTTGTTTGGAAGCACCTATTTTAGGCTTTTAGCCATAGTAGCAAGGAGATGAACTATTTGATAAAATGTATGAAAAATGTGGTAGCATAGACAAGGCAGCAAACTGTTTGAAAAAATGCCTTGAAGAAATGTGGTCTTGTGATGATGGAATGCCATGACAAGAAAATTGCTATGGATTTTCATGGCATACCACCACCATTGAGACCACATGTCTTTGAGGCTTTTATTCAAACAGTCTGTTGCCTTGTCTATGCTATTGCTTATTATTATGCTTTGATAGATTTTTTCCAAGCATCCATAGCTTGTTTGAAGCACCTATTTTAGGCTTTTAGCCATAGCAGCAAGGAGGTGAATTGTTTGATAAAATGCTTTGGTAAACATGTATGAAAAATGTGGTAGCATAGACAAGGCAGTGAACTATTTGAAAAAATGCCTCAAAGAAATGTGGTCTCATGGTGAGGAATGCCATGAAAATCCATAGCTTGTTTGAAAGCGCCTGTTTTAGGCTTTTAGTGATAGCAACAAGGCAATGAACTGTTTGATAAAATTCTTTGATAGACATGTATGAAAAATGTGTTAGCATAAAAGAAGAATAGTAAGCAAGATCATAGACAAGGCAGTGAACTCTTTGAAAAAATGCCTCAAAGAAATGAGGTCTCATGGTGATGGAATGCCATGAAAATCAAAAGCATTTGATTGTCATGGCATTCCATCACCATGAGACCTCATTTCTTCGAGGCATTTTTTCAAAGAGTTCACTGCCTTGTCTATGATATTGCTTACTATTCTTCTTTTGATAGATTTTTTTGAAGCATCCATAGCTTGTTCGAAAGCACTTGTTTTAGGCTTTTAGTCATAGCAACAAGCTAGTGAACTATTTGAAAAAATGCTTTGGTATACATGTATAAAAAATGTGGTAGTATAGACAAGGCAAAGAATTGTTTGAAAAAATTCCTCAAAGAAATGTGGTCTCATAGAATGCCATGACAAGCAAATGCAATTGGGAGTTGCTCCTAGTTATTAGTTATGCAATGTGAATTAATTGCATAACTACTTAGGTTCACTTTGTAAAAACTATATTGTAATTGAAATTTTGTCATCTATCAGTATCTAGTTATTAGTTATGCAATGTGAAGCAATGCTTTGAGTTTGAAACACGTGCAATGCAATGTAATCAACGATATGAATATAAACTACAAAAATCTAATTTTTACAATTTATTAGTTAAACTCTTTATTTTGTTTGCTCTCTATATCTCTACACTATGGAAATGACTTTAATTTTTATTTTATTTTAAATAATCTCTTGTTCTACTTTTTTTTACCTTTTTTTTTAATCTATTTTTTTTCCAATTTTTTCTAGACTTTTTCCTAATTTTTTCAAAAAATCTTATACTTTTGGTTTGTCGATTTTTCCCAAAAAGATTTTTTCTACTATGGTATAAAAACATATCCTTTTGTAATATCAAGGATAATTTTTGAAACTTCCATGCATTGCTAATCTAAAAGGAAAAGTCTTTTGCCTAATCTATATGCAACCATGCTTTTGACATTGTCAAAAAGAGAAAATATGGACACCATCGATTAAAAAATATTTGTATTAACCAAATAGCCATGTACACATACATCAATATATGTCGATATAAGTATAAAATATAGTTACAAAATAGCCATATAGGCATACAATGTCAAATATATCCAATGCAAGATATGTACAAAATTGCTATGTCTAGGCATACAACAAAGGGCTATGGAATCAAAATTCATTTCTCTCCATGCTTTGGAAATAATTTATTTCCCTTTGTTTAGCGATCTAATGGTGATCAGTCCGTCACTCATTTCTGCTATGCTCGAGGAGTGCTCCTACTACTCCTACAATTTAGCTCCTAGTGAAGTTTTAACTATTACAATAAGAAGTAAAGACATTAATATATAGAAATTACATTATAAGAAATGATATATTTAACAAAATAATCACTTACGGCCATCTCATGATCACTCTCCACGATGGAAATATTTGCATGCCGATGCTTAGGCATGCTCAAGCCCTGTATAAACCATCCAAATAGGAATTAAACTACGAATCAATAATGGTTTGATTTTTCACTAGAACTAACATCTATAACAACAAATGTAAATTGAAATTTAGTAATTTTCCTCATACCTCCTCTATCAGAGCCATGGAGGATTGTATTGCAAATGAAACATCGATATCCATTTCCCTTGTAATATTTGGAGGGGTTCCCACAACCAACATCTAAAACTAAAACAACAAATTAATCAATCACAAAAAGGTTACAATAGCGAGATCCACGTCATGACTTATAATGTATGAGATCTAATCAACAAAATTTTGAGTACAAGTATTAAGCTATATATTTTTGGTAGGCCTTGGCAGTTTGATAGGAAGACCAAGCATGATCAGGAAAAGAACACATACTCCATTATGAAGGATGAGAAGACTTACAACCTTTCACCTCTCCTAGAAGAAGACAGGGAAAAGCATGAAGGGCCTAGTTTTTTGATGGTGGGTGAGAAGGAGTTCATGAAGACCTTGAAGGAAGGAGGAGGAAGAGGATTCTTCTTGATTATGAAGCCAAAAAGTGAAGCAAATCTTCCCACAAAGAAGGAAGATGCACCAAAGGAAGTCCAAGAGTTGTTGGAAAGGTACAAGGACATAACAGTCAATGAATTACCTAGTTCCCTACCTAGCATTAGGGACATAAGCCACCATATTGATCTGATTCTAGGGGCTACATTTCCCAATAAGGCTGCATACAAGATGACACCTACTCAAAATGAGGAGATTGCAAGACAAGTGCAAGAGTTGATGGATAAAGGGCTAGTGAGGAAGAGTTTGAGCCCATGTGTTGTTCCTACTATCCTAGCACCAAGGAAGGATGGGAATTAGATTCTTTGCATTGATTCAAGAGCCATTAATAGGATCACAATTAGATATAGGTTCTCAATGCCAGGAATGGAGGACCTCATGGATTGTCTATCAAGAGCGTCTTACTTTTCCAAGATTGATCTAAAGAGTAGGTACCATCAGATATGGATCAGAGAGGGGGATGAATGGAAGAAAACTTTTAAGATTAATGAAGGGCTCTATGATTGGTTGGTGATGCCCTTTGGGTTATCAAATGCCCCTAGTACATTTGTGTGCCTTATGAATGAGGTATTGAGACCTTTCATTGGAAAGTTTTTTGTAGCTTATTTAGATGAAATCCTTGTGTTTAGTAGGTCTAAAGAAGAACATTTGAAGTACCTTGACATGGTACTAAGGAGGTTACAAGAGGAGAAGTTGCTGATCAACATGGAAAAGTGTGAATTCATGAAGAAAGAACAAGTATACCTTGGTTTTGTCATCTCCAAGGGAAGTTTGAAGATGGATCCTTCAAAGGTGGATGTTATTCTTACTTGGCCAACACCAAAATCCATGAGATATGTAAGAAACTTCCATGGACTTGCAAGCTTTCATAGAAATTTCATCAAGAACTTTAGTGAAATTTGTGCACCAATCTTGGACACCATCAAAGGAGGTAACAAAGGTAAGTTTTCTTGGACCAATGAGGCTAATAAATGGTTTGAATATATAAAAATTAGAGGAGCACAATAGCCTATACTTGTGCTCCCTAATTTTGATAAATTTTTTACCATTGAGTGTGATGCTAGCAATCAAGCAATAGGGGCTATTTTGAGCCAAGAAGGCAAACTGATTGCATTTTACAATGAGAGGCTAAATGAAGCAAAGAGGAAGTATTCTTCCTATGATTTGGAATTGTATGCTATGGTCCAAGCCCTCAAAAAGTGGAGGCACTACTTGTTACCTAAAGAATTTGTTGTTTATACTGATAATCATGCCTTGAGTTTTTTGAATGCATAGGACAAACTCAGTCATAGGCACATGAAGTGGGTAGAGTCTTTGCAAGCCTATACTTTCACAATAAAGCATAAGAAGGGCCAAGAAAATTGTGAGGAAATCTTAGGTGTGGAAAAAATTCTCCTAATGTCAAAACATTAGGGAAGAATGCAAATATGACTTTAAATTTTGCAATTACAATTCAATAAGATACACTTAAAAAGAATTAATAGAAAAGAGAAATAAACACATACACAATTGGACACTAGATTTACGTGGGAAAACCCTTATGGGAGAAAATACACCACACCAAGAAAATCCTCTTTGTATTACAATAAACAAGAATTGCATACAAATATCGACTTCACTTTCTGATGTCAATTTTACAACAGCAACATTCACTGATCAATCTTGTACAAAACATTAAGGTTATAATGCTCTTTGATTTGAATTCATTCACACTGATCAAATCATGTTTAGAATCAAAGAAATCTACCCTTTCATTATCTCAAACTATCCACCATCATCAGCCATTTCCAAGCATAGTCATTTTTCTCACAAACTACTCATCTCCCTCATTGGAACAGTCACAATGGTCCAACTGCCAATGGTTCACATTCTACTTCTCTCATTGGCTCAAAACACACCACATAGGATAGATGTTCATCAAAATGTTCAACTGTATCGCATGTTGGTGAGACACTAGACTGTGTCTCCCTAATGCCAAAATGTCCAATCACATAGCTATTAGCAAGACCAAAGGTATCAGTGACACCCTAAGAAGTTAGACCGATAACAAATCAAGTCTCCTCGATATCACAAAGAAAACTAATATCCTTATCGGCAAGAGTCATATCAAATACAAAACCATCGGCTAGACCAACTCCATTGACAAGACTTCTCATCAATGTCCATTTCAGAACTATCGGCAAGACTATCACTATTGGTGAGAGCTTATACCGAATGTATACCTGTTGGTGAGAGAAACATCTATTGGCATGTCACTCAAAATGTTAACTTCATAACCACTGCATGCAAGTTATGAATTTATCAATCCCCACAATAAGCCGATACCACTATCGCCCAGTTGAAGAAAACACAAACTTCATAACTCCACGACAAGATTCTTAAGTTATTGAAATCACTGATGTCGCGACAAGCCGATACCACTATCACCCAGTTCGAGAAAACACAAACTTCGTAACTCCACAACAAGGTTCCAAAGTTACAAAAATCACTGATGCCATGACAAGTTGATACCACTATTTCCCTGTTAGAGAAAACACAAGCTTCATAACTCCACGACAAGGTTCCAAACTTAGGAACTTCAGCAATCGGCCGACAATGAAGACTTGAATAGAGATACAAGCCAGCAAGTTGAGGCACAATTTCCAACAATATCCCACTTGATGAAGACTTACTGGCTTCCTTCAAATGCCATGTTTATGAAGGTCATAGGC
The DNA here is from genome assembly GCA_007258455.2 of Sequoia sempervirens. Classification (NCBI taxonomy): domain Eukaryota; kingdom Viridiplantae; phylum Streptophyta; class Pinopsida; order Cupressales; family Cupressaceae; genus Sequoia; species Sequoia sempervirens. The sequence continues at coordinate 560,090,088 of VDFB02193867.1, forward strand.
TCCAAGGCCCATCGAACTGGAACACCACCTATACTTGTCTATGCTCATTGGTTTCATCAATGCATCTACAAAATTTTCTAGAGTATCCACTTTTTCTAAAGAGACATTTCCATCCTCCAGCATATCTCAAACAAAATGATACTACATATAAATATGTTTCATCTTGGCCTGGAAAGTAGGATGTTTTTCCAAACAAATAGAACTCTGACTATCACAGTAAATTGTAATTTTCTTTGCATCAAACCCAATGTTAGAACACAAATATTTTAACTAGATTGCTTCTTTACAGGCATGTGTTGCTGCCATGTATTTTTCCTTTGTAGTGGACAAGGAAACTACAACCTGTCGCTTACTCATCCAACTAATTGCACCACCATTCATCATGAAAAAAAATTCATTGGTGGATCTTCTATTGTCAATGTCCCCTTCCCAATCAGAATCCACATAGCCTCAAATGTTGAGAGTCCTCTGTGATTCAACCAAATTCCCATGGTAACACAAAGCATATTTTGAAGCACCCTTCAAATATCTAAACACTCTTTTCACAACATCCCAATGTGTCCTTCCAGGATTTTCCATAAAACGACTAAGTACTCCCACTGCTTGGGCAATGTTTGGTGTTGTACAGACCATTGCATACATTAAAATTCCAATTGAACTAGCATAAGGCACTCTGGTCATGTCCTCTATCTCAGTAGGATATTTTGGACAATCTTCAACAGATAGCTTTGTTCCCTACAAAATTGGATCAACTAGTTGCTTGCAATCAGTCATACAAAATCTCTCCAAAACAGTATTAATATACTTACTCTTCCTATCCCTGGTTATTTCCATTCCCAGAATATACCTGGCTGCACCAAGATCTTTCATTTTGAACTTTGCAAACAATTGATATTTTAGATCAGAAATCATTAACTTATTATTGCCTATGAACAACATGTCATCAACATAGAGAGCAATAATAAGAACATGATCATTTTTAGCTTTGAAGTAAACACAGTGATCAAATTTCAATCTTACAAATCCCAATAACAAAACAAAAGTGTCAAACTTCTGGTACCACATTCTCGGAGATTGTTTTAATCCATACAGAGATTTTTTCAACTTGCAAACTAGATTTTCTTTACCTTTCTCCACAAAGTGCTCAAGCTAGGACATATAAATTTCTTCTTCAAGGTCACCATGAAGAAATGTTTTCTTCATATCCATCTGTTCAATCTCTAAGTCATATGTTGCTTCAAGTGACAAAAGAAATCTGATAGATGTCAACTTTGCTATAGGAGAAAAAATTTCTCCATAATCAATTCCCTCTACCTAGGAATACCCCTTCGCAACCAACCTCCCCTTATACTTTTCCACACTGCCATCCAGACCTATTTTCTTTTTAAATACCCCTTTGTAGCCAACAACTTTTATTCTTTTAGGCAAGGGCACCAAACTCCAAGTATCATTCTTTTCTAATGATGCTATTTCTTCATTCATGGCTTCCAACGAAGAGTTTGAATCTAACATTCTAAATGCCTCTTTCACAGTCCTAGGCTCATCAGTGCTAGAAATTAAAGCATAGGCATATGTAGAATCTAACAAAGAAAACCCATACCTATCAGATTGCTTTCTTTCACATGTTGACCTCCTCACAGGCTGACGCTGAAGTTGTTCTTCTTCATAACTCTTAGAACTACTTGAGCTCTCCTCAGTTTCAGGTACATTTTGAATTTTCAATTCCTCTTTATTTAGTGTTGGAGGAATTTCAACTACATCCTTTTTATCTTTTGATTTTGTCTTTGACTATAGATCCAAAGTAGAAGGCTTCAGCTCATGAAAAATAACACATCTACTGTATCTAGAACCTTCTCTATATTAGGATTTCAATGCTTGTATATTTTTATGCTAGCACTATAACCAATAAAAATACATTTAACAACCTTGTTTTCCAATTTAGACCTTTTTTCATTTGGCACATATGCATATGCCTCACAGCCAAAGATACGAATGTGTTTCAGAGAGGGCTTCTTTCTAGACCATGCTTCCAAAGGTGTTTTCTCAACAAGAGTAGAATTCAGGGAATAGTTTATTAAATAACATGCTATTGCAATTACCTCAGCCCATAAATTTTCCTCCAAGCTAGCACTGCTCAGCATACTTTGTGCTCTTTCCATCAATATCCTATTGAACCTTTCAACAACTCCATTTTGTTGCGGAGTGTAATGTCTAGTTTTATGTCTTTTAATCCCATGATCTTTATTGTACCTCTCAAACTTATCAAAACAAAACTCACCACCATTGTTAGTCTTTAAACATTTTATTTTTCTTCCAGTTTGATTTTCCACAATGTTCTTAAATTCCTTAAAATGACTAAACACTTCTGATTTACTTTTGAAAAAATAAACAAACTCCCTTCTTGAATAATCATCAATGAATGATACATAATATCTTGATTTAGACAAAGAAGGAACATTTACTAGACCAAAAAAATCATAATGTATATAATTAAGTAAACCAGAAGATTTGTGAGGACTGGAGTAGAATGAAACATGGTGTTGTTTACCATATATACAATGTTCACAAAACTCGAATTTGAGGTTACAATCATCAATCCCTTCAACTAGGTTTTTATTTTTCAATGTTTTTAAACCTTTTTCTGCAATGTGGCCAAGCCTTTGATGCCAGAGTATATTCTTTTCTACTAGAAGTTTAACCTCCATAGATTTTGCACTATCAGGAACTTTTTTCTCCTTTTCTCCATGAGTAGCCTTTTGTGACTTTGCAAAGACACTATTGCATTTCACAACAAGTGCATCCAGCTTACACAAGGTACCAATACGAGCACCCCTAGCTAGCACCATTGAGCCTCTAGTCATTTTGGAGCCATTTCTAGAGAATGTGACTTGCACTCCAACATCGTTTAGCTTACTAACAAAAAGTAAATTTTGAGCTAGACCTGGTATATGCATTACATCATTGATTCATTTCACTCTTCCATTAGGGAATCGAATTCTAACTCTTCCATGACCAACTATTTCCAGAGATGAATCACTTGCCAAATACACCCTTCCACCATCGTATTTTTCATAATTAGTGAACCAATATCTATGAGATGTCATGTGGAAAGATGCTCCAGAATCAATCAGCCAAATATCATTTGATGACTGAGTTTCCAAGGCTACAATGAAGGCATCTGCATCACTCTGAGAAGAATCATTCTCAGAATTCTTCTTCTTCTTATTTTTCTCCTTTTTTCAATCCTTTCAGACATGACTAGGCTACCCACAATTCCAACATTTCACCTTGGAATTCTTGCCAGGAGACTTTGATCTCCCTTCTATTTTCGATTTGGACTTCTTGTCTTTCTTCTTTCCTTTTTCTTTCGATTTTCCTCTAATAGCAAGATCCTCCTTCACCATTTCAGAATATTTTCTTCTCATCTCTTCTAATAACAAAGAAGCAACAATATCTTCCATCTTAAAAGTGGATGTCATACTCCCAATAGCCATCACCAAGTGATCCCAAGAATCTAGAAATGAACATAGCAATAACATACAATGATCTTCTTCATCAATCTTCACACCCATAGATGCTAACTGAGCAATCAACATGTTGAAAGCATTCAAATTATTAGCAACAGATGATCCTTCATACATTTTCAAAGAGTACAACTTCTTCCTCAAGAACAACTTATTCACTAAGGACTTGCCCTGATAAAATAGCTCCTAGTATTTTCCACAAAGAAGATGCAGTCTTTTCTTCGTGAACATTTAGAAGAACAAAGTCTACTAAAAAAAGTCTTATCAGCCCCTTTGATTTTTGATCTGCGAGGTCCCAATCCTCTTGCTTCATGCCTGTAGATTTTATTCTAGACAGAGCAAGCCAAAGATCACAATCAACCAACAGATCTTCCATTTTGAGTTTCCACAACTCAAAATTGTTGCCATTGAATTTCTCAATTTCAATCTTTCCTTATGTGCTTGGCATCTTAATCTATAATTCAAATTACCAGACTTCTACAAGACTCCCACTGAATAGAAATGACACAAAAAACCCAATGTACCCACAAGGATAACACAACTGGCTAAGCTCTAATACCACTTGTAAGGAAAGCTTAGGTGTGGAACAAACTCTCCTAATGTCAAAATCTTAGGGAAGAATGCAAATATGACTTTAAATTTTGCAATTACAGTTCAATAAGATACACTTAAAAAGAATTAATAGGAAAGAGAAATGAACACATACACAATTGGACACCAGATTTATGTGGGAAAACCCTTACAGGAGAAAAACCCACCACACCAAGAAAAGCCTTTTTGTATTACAGTAAACAAGAATTACATAGAGAGATTGACTTCACTTTCTGATGTCAATTTTATAGCAGCAACATTCACTGATCAATCTTGTACAAAAAATTAAGGTTACAATTCTCTTTTAATTGAATTCATTCACACTGATCAAATCATGTTCAGAATTGAACAACTCTACCCTTTCGTTATCTCAAACTATCCACCAATGTTGACCATTGCCAAGCATAGTCATTTTTCTCACAAATTGTTCATCTCCCTCATAGGAACAGTCACAACAGTCCAACTTTCAATGATTCACATTCTACTTCTCTCATTGGCTCAAAACACACCATGTAGGACAAACGTTCAGTCAAAATGTTCAACTGTATCGCATGTTAGTGAGACACAAGACTATGTCTCCTCGATGCCAAAATGTCTAATCACATAGCTATCGACAAGAACAAAGGTATTGACAACACCCTAAGAAGTCAAACCAATAACAAATCAAGTCTCCCTGATATCACAAAGAAAAAAAAGTTCTTATCAGCAAGAGTCATATCAAATACAAAAACCATCACCTAGACCAACTCTATCGGCAAGACTTCTCACCAATGTCCATTGCAGAACTATCGACAAGACTATCGCTATCTATGAGAGCTTATACCAAATGTATACCTATTGGTGAGAGAAACATCCATCGACATGCCACTCAAAATGTTAACTTCATAACCACCGCATACAAGTTATGAATTTACTGATCCTCGCAACAAGCAGATACCACTGTCGCCTAGTCGGAGAAAACACAAACTTTGTAACTTCGCGACAAGGTTCTTAAGTTACAAAAATCACTGATGTCATGACAAGCCAATACCACTGTTGCCTAGGTGGAGAAAAATTTTTTTTGTAACCCCACGACAAGGTTCTAAAGTTACAAAAATCACCAATGCTACGATAAGCTGGTACCACTGTCGCCTAGTCAGAGAAAACACAAACTTCATAACTCCACAACAAGGTTCCAAACTCAGGAACTCTAGCTATCAGTCGACAATGCAGACTTGAACAAAGATACAAGCCAGAAAGTTGAGGCACAATTTCCAACAAAAATAAGAGAGCAGATGCTTTCACTAGAAGGGAACTTGTAGTGCAAGAGATCCAACTCCAAAGCATGGGGGTTGAAGCATTGAAGGATATGTATCATGAAGATTCAGATTTCAAGGAGGTATACAATGTTTGTGAGCAGCATTTGAATTATTTTCATGGTGAATTCTCTGAATTTTTATTACATAATGGTTTTCTCTTCAAAGGAAGCTAATTGTGTGTGCATAAATGCTCAATGAGGGAGAATATCATAAAGGAGAAACACAATGGGAGTCTTGGAGGTCACTTTAGCCTTCACAAGACCTTAGAACAAGTTAGGAGATTTTACTATTGGCCAAAGTTGCAGGTGGATGTGAGAAGGTATGTGGAAGGCTGCATAATATGTCAAAGTGCAAAGGGAACTTCATCAAATTTAGGACTCTATCAACCACTACCCATTCCCAATAGGCCTTGGGATTGTGTAAGTATCGACTTTGTCTTGGGGTTGCCTAGAACCTAAAAAGGTTTTGATAGCATCTTTGTGGTAGTTGATAGATTTAGTAAGATGGCACATTTTATTCCTTGCAAATGCACCAATGATGCATCTCATATAGCAGGTCTCTTCTTTAAGGAGGTTTTTAGGATACATGGACTACCTTTAAGCAATGTTTCTAACAGGGATTCTAAATTCACTGGTCACTTCTGGAGGACCTTGTGGAAGAAACTCAGGGAAAAAATCTATCCTTTAGTTCAACATACCATCCGCAAATGGATGGGAAAACTAAAGTGGTGAATATATCATTGGGAAACCTCTTAAGATGCCTTACCAAGAAGCATGGACAAGCTTGGGATCTGATTTTATCTCAGGCTGAATTTGCATATAATGACTCAATGAATAGGAGCATTGGTAGAAGCCCTTTTGAGGTAGTCTATGGCATGCACCCTAGAGGGGTCTATGAAATAAGAGATCTACAAGGAGTTGCTAGGAGAAGTGCTCAAGGTGAGGACTTTGTTGTTACAATCAGGGATATTCATCAACAAGTGAAGGAAATCCTTCAAAAGAATGTTGAGAAGTATAAGGAAAAGATAGATTTAAAGAAGAGAAATGTCCAATTCAAGATTGGAGACTTGGTGATGGCACACTTGAAGAAGGAGAGACTTCCAAAAGGAAAGTATACCAAACTCATGATGAAGAATATAGGAGCTTGCAAGGTGTTCTACAGGTTTGGCCAAAATGCTTATGAAATAGAGCTACCTCCTGGGGTGGAAATCTCTCATATCTTGAACATTTCTGACTTGTATCCTTTCAAAGCTTTTGTGATATGATTGAGTGCTTGGTTACTATCAAACTAATGATATGATTGATGTTACTAAATTTTGTTAAGGTGTATAAGACATGTTTGGTGACTTTGATGGTTGGATGGGTGACTATTATGAAGCCTTTTAAACAAATTGGTGATTAACCAATAGATGATAATCAAGATTTTGTTGTAGCAGGAGTTTGTAACCTATAAATAGACTGTTGCAGTCAAAATATGGTGAGTACAATGCTTGATAATGGACTGACAACAATGAGGTATGGTTTAGTTGATTTGTAGCCTTGGTGAATAAATGAAAGGATGAATTGTTCAAGTGTCAATAATCAGGTTTATGTTGTTTTTATGGTGTTTGAGAATTATGTGAATCTAATTGATTAAGTCAAAGTTTTCTTTACTATGGCTTTTTCTTTGAATGAGTCAATTGGAATACTGATTAGTGGAATGATGAATGATGGCCTATGGAATGGCTAAGAGAATTTGAGTGGATTTTGGTTGAATGAAAAGTAGATTTCTGATGAAATTATATTTGATCTTCTCCTGATTCTAGTTGGGATTGAAATCCCTTGAAGAAATGATGTTGATGGTGTTTGTTGGATGCTTTGCATCAGATATACCCTGATGATTGAGTGTTTTGATATGATGCTTTGCATCACTAATTTCCTTGTCTATGCTATTGCTTACTATTATGGTTTCATAGATTTTTCCAAGCATCCATAGTTTGTTGTGGTGGTGCACCTTTGCAAACACATGCCTCCATGTGAAGTAATTGCATCATGTTGCTTGTGTTGACTTTATAAACAACTATATTGTATAGTTGAAATTTTGTCATCTATCAACATCTAGTTATTAGTTATGGAATTTGAAGTAATCCTTTGAGTTTGAATGATGTGTAATGCAACATAACCAACAATATGAATATAAACTACACAAATCTATTAAGTAGAATTCATTAGTTAAGTTCTCTTTATTCTATTACCTCTATGTACATTTGAGTGAATCCACTGGCACTAGGAGGTGTTTGCTTGAAACTACCAATATTATCCTGTTCAACATCCAAAATCACATGTATTAAAATACCATTCATAAAAAAATGCTATTAACATGTAATAAATTTATAACTATTTACTAGTTACATACCCCACTAATAGGTGTACTATAGAAATAAGTAGGTGGAGGATTGGTGTATCCAGTCCCAACACTATGACCCAGTAATTTTATTAAAATAATAAAACTAAATTAGTTAATCATGCATTTCAGAATCAAAATTTAATAAATTAAATTCAATGAACATGCTGACTTTTACCTGACTATCAATGCCATATGCACGATGCAAAATTTTAGTCATCCTCTCCATCTCCATAGCAGCATATGAATCCTATGTAGTAGCATATGAATCCTACATAGTAGCCTCCTGAGTGCTGGTGGGGTCATATGAACAAGTCACCCCACAAGATTGACACACATGGGTTTGAAGGCCACCACCCGAAGACTCCCCTGGATGGCATTGTACAAAAGGGCTAGTATGATGGATGACACTCTGGATCAAAGTGTTGATCGCCTGCAATGTCTCTATGTGAGCACTCTCCTTCACAACAGTAGGAATAACAATGTGCTCATGAGGTATCCTAGCGAGAGGTCGTCTCCCTTTCTGCACAAGATCTGACTGTGCACCAAGCCTATCCTAAGCCAACCCCCGACCTCTCACCTGGAACTCTCTCATATCAAAATAATTTAGGATTTGGTTCAATACAAACTCACTGTATAGTTTCCTAAGAAAATACTAGGGGACTTCACAATTATTGCATAGTGGGTAATCAAAGACCAAGTACCACCTATCATAAAAATGGTTCCTAATCTCTTGGTGGTGGCACCAATGAATAGGAAACCTCTTCTCATTGAGGCTAAGATTTTGATTTGTTCTAGGGTCAGTGAATAGAGAGCACAAATCACCTTTAGTAATTTTTAAATCTTTTACTTGTTTATATGATAATTTATCTGCATAATATGCCCTAGCTACCTGCTTCCTATCTTGCCATCCCATTATTTGTTGGGTTATTGAATCTACATTTTTTAATCTCTTTTATTGAATTTTCTAGTGTCATTCTTTTAGTGGTTCAAGCATTTGGATCACTCAACTTACTGATAAGATCCTCAATTTGTTTTTTATTGTTTTCAATTTCACTCCTCAAATTTTGTTGAGTGCCAGGAGGGTGTTGAGTGATTGGTGGGGGAGGTTGATTTTGTTGAGGAGGATTTGCATGTTCTTCTTGTTGAGTATTTTTAGGATTATTTGCATCTCCTACAAATTAAAAAAAATAATCAAATCTAACCTAAAACAAACAAAATCAACTTAAAACTAAGAAATTCAAAACAAATAGCAAACAATACTTACCTCCCGCACCTCTTCATCGTCGTGGTGCCATCTTTGTGAATGAAAAACAACTATTGTTGATGAATTTTGAAGAATGATTCCTCCTAGAACACGAGCATGAAAATGAGGGTTTTTGACTATAGGCAGAGAAAAAAAATAGAAAAGAGAAAATGAATAGATTTCACTTTTTTTTTCCTTTTAAAATGAAATAATGTGAGCATGTTATAACATGCTCATGTTGTCATTTCCAATATTTTTTTGAAGTTGGCCACAAAAGTGTAACCCAACTTCATGCACCCATCCTCTTAGTTGCTTCAAATGCAAATGTGATGCATTTTAATGGTGGGGCCCTTTGATTTGTGCTTAATTGTAAAGTGAATTGTTAAGTGATGTTTTATGAATCACTTAACAAGGTCATTATCTTTAATGCTTTTTAAAGCCATGTGTTTTCAAAAACACACATACTACATGATGGAGAATATGGTCAAGTCTTGTATGAGGACCAATTATGCCTTACAGAGGTGCAAAAAGTGTGGAGGGCTTGTTTTGGCTATTTTAGAGGTTGTTTTGTCACACCTTCAGTATGACCTTGGACTTGGCCTATTTTTTCTTCATGTGGAGGACATTTTAGAAAGTTCTAGAAGGTTTTTTTGCACCTTTTTCTATTTTATCCAACCAAAATCTTCTAGAAACACTTGTGCAAGAGGTTTTGATGGGTTTTCGCTTAATTATGTTCATTTTGAACATTTGAGGGAGTTCTTTCTTTTCCAGCAGGAGGATAGCTTACTTTCTTGAAGTTGTTTTCATGGAGTTGTATTGTAACTCAGACAAATCTAATATACAATAAATACTTTGAATTAATAAATTGGAGCATTTTTATCTTCTCTCTTCATGTTTTATGGTATGCCATTAATGGTTGATCAACCTATTTTGTGAAAAGTATTCTTTCCTTACAAACTTGTCCCATGTTTCATGCATCCATTTGACAGAAAATGTATGTTTATAGGTTATGAACTGTGTTGTTTAATGGTGTTATTGACTGTGAAAAGCTATTTTTCATGTTGAAAGCACTGTTACAGAGCTCTTTATAAATTATATATTTGAACTACATTAGAAAGGGAGTTGTGTGAGTTAGCTTTGAGATATTGATTTGAATGTGTAAGGATATTAGCAGGTCTAAGTTTTTTTGGTGTATCACCTTAGTTTCTTTCCAAAATTAGGTTTATTTTATGGAAATTCTTACCCTTATCTCATAGATTAAGTAGTCAGGTGACATCAATTGGGGAAGCCAACCCATAACCTAGCGGTATGCTTTCAAAAAAATTACCCACAACCTAAAAGAAATCCCATGTTAGTCCAAATATGCTAAGTTCACTTAAGGCTTAGTAAATAGGATATAGATTTGGGGAACTAACACTTATATAACAATATCTTGAAGAGGGTATAACTCTTCATAAGTTTCTTTTGGAAATTTAACAACACATAAACATTAACATTAAGCTCTAATGAGCCATAAATTAATTTGTGTAATATGATCAAGGTACTCCTAACTCAAATGTGTATCAACATCCTCCATATCATTCCTCATTGCAATCTCCATAATAACCATCCTTTCCAAATGCTCACAGGCTTCATCTAGTGTTGGATCTTCATTCCTAGTTGCTTCCAAGGCTTCCTACAGTATTAGTCGACACTATTTCATCCATTCACTTTGAATTTTCAATTCTCCACTATCATTGAATAATTTAGGCACACCCTCTTTTGAAGCATCAATAAACTCCTCAGCATCTACTTGAAGTTCTTGTCCTTTGTAGCAACCTCTAAAATTTATTTTGGTTCAGTCTCTTTTCAATAAGAAACATTCATACAAAAAAAATTTGTGCGACCATTAATGTCTACCACTAGAAATCAATGCAACAAGTTTTTCAAATTTTGAAACGTCAGAGCGATACAAGAAGATTGCATCAGTGAAACCCATTTAATCTTAGGCTGATTTATGTGTTTTGTTTGGTGCCATCTTTGTTTTATACATTCATAACTAATTTCCAAGACATAACTGAATGTCCCTTCGATATGAAGTGTCCCTTTTGGTTCTCATATTTAGTTGGGAAGACCACTTAATTCTTTCATCGACATTGTACAAATTCCTTCTCTCTTGCTTTTCAACTCCAATTATTTTGGGCAGAAAATTATAAAGTTTACCTAATGTTCGGGCCATTGGAAATCCTTTTGAACTTTTCTTGGTGTCCTTCCAACAAATAGTGGTCTTTCCATATTACCATCGAGCTAATATGTACCATCATTGAGAGAGTAAAATTCCTTTCCGATATACTTGGTCTCCCCAATGTATTTCCTCTACCACTTTGTTCATTAGGATTAGTCAGTGAGACTTTCCCTAAAAAATTCCCCTATCAGTGTAACCCACATGGTTGGAGAGATCTGAGGGACCTACTCTGATCATACATGTCTCTCTGATATAATTGTTCTCCTATTTTATCGATGAAAGTATATATGTTTATTCCCGATGAAGCCTCCATCGGCATGATGCATGAGCTTGGTGTGATTTAAAATTTTTCCTTTGACCAGCCTGTTCTTGCCGATAAGTTTTCATCGATGAAATTTTATGCACTATCTTCCTGATAATGTACACCTGTTATTTTTGAGATCTTAGATCTCCCTGATATGCTGGAAATATTAATAAAAAGCTATGACTTGCTGATCAGAAAGACATGCACATGATCTTCCTAATATGGATCAATTGCTCTTTTTTGCTCAACTATGATCAAAGAAATGCTTATATACCAAAGGCCAAATTCATGGGATCATTGGTTAACATGGGTTGCAAAATGGATCTTGTCACACAAATTTCAACAATTTGTATTGATCATAATTAAGGTGTGGAAAATTTCTATGGTACATGGAAGATAGGTGGGTGAAGGCTAGTGAAAAATGTGGGATTTTTCTAGTTCTAATAGTGGCTTTGATTGGGGATGAATAAGCATGAGATCATTGCAAGAATCCAAAAAATCTTTGGGAGGAAAACCATGAATGAAAAATGGAATGACATGAGAACCTAAAACTACTATGCATGGAAATTATATATTTTACGAAGTATCTCAAGAATTGTCCATGCACTATAAATTCTTGACCTTCTCCTAGAGTATTGTGCATGGAAGATTAAGAAAAGAAATGTTTCAAGAGTTTTCCATTCACTGGCAATTCATGTTCTTCTCCTGTCATGTTTTGGAGGTAATATGAATCTTCACCACCCTTGCCAACAATTACAAATGGTCCTAACCATAGGGATTCAAATTTCCCATGCTTCCCTTTGTCTTGACCCTTGGAATTCCACATGAGAACTATGTCATTTACTTCAATTTTTTTTTTTTTGTCCCTTTTGTGATATAAGTATTTCATTTGTAATTGCTTTTTCTTATTGTGTTGTTGAGCTTGGTTCCTGGCCTCATCAAGTTCCATTAACTCTTCCATCCTCTCCTCCATAGGTCCAAGAACATCAAATCTTCTTATAAGATGAACTTACATACTGGTAATAAATTATGCAAAGGGAGCCTAGCCTGAGTCCCATACACAAGTTCAAAAGGTGATTTTATGATGGCCTTCTTTATAGTGATTCTATTTTCCCATATGGCTAGTCTCAACTTGGAATCCCAAGCCTTTTTATTTTTATCCAGCATCCTTTTTATGATCTTCAGTATGCTCTTATTTCTAGATTCAACCTGCCCATTTTCCTATGGATGATATGGAGAAGAATATGGCATCACTATAACATAGGATTTACAAAAACCCCTGAATTCATTTGACCTAAAGCACATCCCATTATCAATTATAACTTTTGTTGGCACTCTGAATCTAGTGATGATATTTTCCAATAGAAAGTTTATTACAACCTTACTAGTTGCTTCCTTGGTAGGTATAGCTTCTATCTATTTTTTTGAAGTAGTTTGTGGCTACTAATATCCATTTGTTTCCTCCACTAGATTTTTCTGCAGTCTCTCCTATGAAATCAATCCCCCATTGGTGAAATGGAGCTTTAACTTGGAAAGGTCTTAAAGGAAATGCTCCTTGATATTTTAATTTCCTAGAATTTTTTTGACATGCTTCACATTTCCTAGTATAATCAAAGGCATCATTGAAAAATATGGGCCAATAGTAACCTACCCTTAACACCTTATGTGCAGTAGTCTTTGCTAAGAAATTCCCTCCACATACTCCTTATTGCATTTCCTTCAAAATATTCCTTGCTTTATTTTCATCTAGGCACAACAGCATAACACCATCCCTATTTTTCCAATAGAGGTCGCCTCTCATGAATACATACTTTGAAGCTTGAAATTTAAGCATCCTTTTCTTGTTATCATTAAATCCTTTAGGACATTTCATATGTTTAAGATAATACACAATATTAGTGTACCATGGTGTTTTCTCAATACTAGTAATCATGTTACCTTCATCATTCAAATTGCACATATGGGTACCTTCAATATTTGTTTCAACCATTAATTTGGAAAGACCTTGTCCTCTGACTAACTTGGTGATTTGGATCTCTATGTCGAACTCCTAAATTCTATTGATCCATCTACATCTTCTCCTAGTGACCTCAATCTGTACAAACACATCTTTGACTATAGCATTGGGGACATGTGCAATTATTTTCACCCCTACAAGGTAGGTTTTGAAGGCCTTCACTAATTTCACCAGAGCATATGGCTATTTTTTTGTAATATCATAGTTTAATTTTTCTCCTTGGAGATATTTATTAAAAAATGATATAGGATGTTCATGTCCCTCATCATTATTTTGTAGCATAACTGCAACAAGGGTGTGGTATGATGCAAACAAGAAGATTTGAAAGGGCTTACTTAAATCAGGGGATTTCAACACTGGGGCCTTCTTGATTTCCCTTTTTATGGCTACAAATCCATCCAGTGCTTCTACAATCCAATCTATTTTAGTCCCCTTTTTCAACATCCTCGAAATGGGATTGACAATTTTAGTGAAGTTTGAGATAAATCTTCTCACAAAATTTATTTGTCCAAAGAAGGATCATATTGATTTAACTATCTTAGGAATAGGAATCTTATTTATGGCTTCCACTCTTTCTAGATCAATCCTGACTCTGTCCTTGGACACTATATGTCCTATTAACTTCCCCTCTATTACTGCAAAATGACACTTTTTAGGATTTAAAGAGATGCCATATTCAATGGATTTGATGAATTTTTTTTCAAGATGCTCAACATGGTCCTCAAATTTCTTTAAATATGCAGTTAGGTCATCCTGGTATACCACCATTATTACATTAATTAGATCAGCAAAAGCAACATCCATGGCTCTCTGGAAGGTTGCACCAAAATTTGTAAGTCCAAATGACATTCTGACATATACATATGTTTCCCATGGTGTGGTGAAGGTTGTTTTGTATTGTTCTGATTCCTTGACCTTCACCAGGTTATAACCTAAAAATTTGTCCATCATAGACAATAGCTCACAACCTATGACCCTCTACAACATGGCTACCATGTTTGGGAGTGGGTAGTTATCCTTTAGAGAGGATACATTCAAGTTTTAGAAGTCTACACAGAAGCCTTATGTCTCCATTTTTCTTTCTTAAATGTACTAAATTAGAGACCCAAGATGAATGTTTGATAGGCTTGATGATACCCCCTTCTATAAGCTTCATAAGTTCCTCATGCATTTTAGGTTCTAAGGTAGGATTTATGGGTCTTTTTTTTTCTCTAAAAGGTTTTGCATCTAGTTTTAATGGGATTTCATGTTGGAACAAATCTTCTCTATACTCTTTTAGATCATCATAAGACCATGCAAAGACATGCTTATATTTCCTTAATAATGCAATCAACATATTTTTTATTGTTGGGCTTATCTTTTTTCCAATGTACACCTTTTTTGGTGCCAATTCAACGCCCAAGTTGATTTATTCAATGTTTTCCCTTTTTTCTAGTGTTTGTTTCATAAGAGCTCGATCATTTCCATCAAACACCCTCTCTAATACTACAAGTCCTTTAAGAATCTTGTTAGTTTTGAGCTGAACAACTTCCTTACTAGATACAATTTTCTTTCCATCTACTTCCACAAATGCATTAAAATCAATCTCTTGGGCTTCATATTGATCAATGCAATGCAATAATTTAATCAAATCAATGTCATCATTGAAAACTTGCCAACTATAGATGTTATATGGGATTGCAGGTCTTGTTTTGGGTTCAACTTGTGAAATTCCTACTAGAGTGACATCATCTCTCTTCAAAGATACATTTTCCAAGAATTATGACATTAAATTCTTGGACCTATCTATCCATCCAATAGAGAAAGAATCGAACAATTCAATGGTGTCCCATACAACATTTTTGCATTGCTTTAGCCTTTTTTTGTAGCATACTTTGATCTTACTTGCAAAATAATCAACTCACAATCTCAAAAAATAGTCAGTAGTTTAATTTTGTGTTTAACAACCATGTTTAATCTAATCAGTAGGGCCTCATACTCTGCTATGTTATTTGTGCATTCAAATGTTAACACAAATGAATATTTGAATGTTGTTCCCTCAAGTGAAAAAAAGACCACTCCTGCTCCATTACCTTCTCTACTGCATGGTCTGTTAAAATACATTTTCCAGATACCGTGCCCATTCCTAGAGATATCCCTATCAATTGGATCAGTGTTCAATAATTTAGGTTGTAAATGTTCTATTCTAAAATTTCCTAAATCCACATCACAAAAGCAATTCATCTGATTTTGATCAACATATTCCATAATTTGGTCCACTCTTGGTTCTCTATACAATTTAACCTCTTCATCGTCTATTGGTATTGTGGCATAGGATAGGTCTTGCTACACATTTCCTCCCACTGCAGTAGTCCATTGTCTTGACAGGAGCATCCCAAAATGAGGGGGTGTGTCTATTACAGTTATGTCAATTATGTATACTATTTGTGGATAATCAGCTAACTTCACTTCTACATCATTCATTATTCCTATCACTGGGATAGACCTACTTCCATAGCATAGCATTTACCACCATTAGTGTACATCCACATGCCAAGTTGTTTCATGACACATACTGGCATGTTATTAATAGCAACTCCTGAATCAATCATGCAATTTCTTACCAATTTTTTGTTTATGAGTAATGTGGTAAAGAATGAGTCAACTTGTGGAGGATTCATCAATGTATCACCATAGAAAACCTCAAGGACTTTTATGTCTCCCTTCCTTCCATTACTATTTTTGGTGGTTTCTTTTTTTTCCAAGTTTGTGTTTTTATTAGTTCCATTGGATATTAGTTGAATAGCATTGTCTTTGTATTCTTTTATCTTCATCATTTCCAATAGTGGCACAAACATGTTCACCTGAGACAATGCTTGTGTGAAATCAAATGAAGAGGCATTTTTTGGTTTTGGCTATCTTGTTTGTTCCTGTGAATCTCCTTTGTTTTCTTCTTTCTCCTTTTTATTTGTTTCACCATATTTCTATTTGTTTTTGCATAATTCCTTGTTTTCTTCTTTGGGAACAAACTTTTTCTCATTCTTATTAAGTTCCTTATTCTCTACCTTTTGTTTTTCCTACGCTTTTTCTTTATCTTTCACAAAAAATCCTCTTGGAATGCCCTCATCTACATTTATCATTCTATTTCTTAGCCTATAGTTTCTTTTTTCTTGCTCTACTGTAACAATGGTTTGCTCTTTGATCTCTTCCTTAGTTGGCCTCAATTTATATTTACTTGAATTAGGTGGTGTATAAGGAGGATGTGATTCATCACTACTTTCATTATCCTGATCAGAGAAAACCCGTTGTTTTACCATGTGAATATTGTACCTCTGGTTATTTACATCATACTCATAGCCTTCATCTTCTGAAGATGAATATTATTGTTCAATTAGATAAAGGGTATGTGAAGTCAAATATATTGTATGATTTTCTTCTTCATTGTCATTTGGTATTTCTTCTTCCTGTATTGATTGTGCCACAACACAATGATTTGAGGAATGAGGCAACTTGCAAATTTGACACCAAGGGCTATTATTAACCATGTAGGATCCCTTTTTCTTCAAGGGGTCAAGGGTTTCTTTATACTTAGGCCTATTAGTTATGGGTTTTCCATCTTTCCAATTTTTGTCAAGTATGGTATATCATGCAATCTTAGTCTTTCATTTCTGTATGAATTCTCCTGCTTACTCTAGGGATTGTTAGGGTTTTGGGGAACTCTATGGTTGTCCCTTTTTCCAATCATCCATGCAGCCTTTCTATTATTTTCAATGGTTAATGTTGTTTTTGTGCTTCAATTAGGCTTCTAGGGCATCTATATTTCTAATTTCATACCTCATTTTTGGATCAAAGTCCTTTAAATAAATACTTAAAGCTGTCAGATCAATCATTTTGGATCTGTGTGGTATTTTATTGTATAGTTTAGAAAACCTCTTATTGAAATCATAAACTGACTCATTTTGGTATTTTTGAATACTTATCAATTCATGAAGGGAAATTTTAGGAGCACACTAATTCCCATATTGTTCTATAAATTGATCCTGAAAGTCTACTATAGAATCAATTAAAGCATCAGGTAGACCATTGAACCAATCTCTTGCTTCTTCAATTAGTGACATCATGAACAATCTCATATTTACATCCTCATATTCCATACCAATATCTTGTATAAATGCATTGAAATTTTTGATGAGTTCTTTAGCTGATATCACATTATTCCGCATGAATTTGGGAACTATGTTTCTCCAATTGTTGTCCATTGTGTACAGATATAATTGGTGTCATGTTAAATCAAATTGCCTACATGTGCTCGTAGGGTTTTGTGGATGCAAATTCAAAGGTGGTGGATTGGGGTGGTATTGGTATCCATACTGAGGTTGATGGTAGGCATTTTATTGGATGTGTTGTTGATGGTATACATTTTTATGTGGCACATGTTGCTGACATTGTGGAGAATACTATTGGCTTGGTGGTGGATAGTGTTGGGGAATATTGCTAGCATTTAGGGGTTGGGACCTTTGTAATGGCATGTTATGTTGAGTGTGTTGTCTTGGGTTACCATCAGTATTATGAGGTACTCTTGAAGTACCCAGAGCACCAATAATTTGAGATTTTCCATGTGAATTGACATTACCACCTTGCTTATGAGAAAGGACATATTTTGGTGGTTTTGGTGCCTGGATGTTTAACTACAGTGCCATTTGTTGATCTATCTCTTGGCTTTCTCTTATCATTTTTTTTTCCTTCTAAGTTGTCTTTTCCACTCTAAATGTACTTCAATCTATTGGTTAGTCATACTATCAAATTCAACAATAGTGTGATCAATAGATCCCTCGTGGTTTTCTTCTCCTTACTGTGATGAAAATCCCCTATCAGACTCCTTTCGTCTCCTTTTTTTTCTTCTTCCACCTGTGCGTGAAACTCATTTTCCTTTTGAGGGCTTGACATGAAATTGAGGATATTATCATTCATATTAATTCTTTCAAGTGGTGTTGAGGGATTTCCACCATCAGGGTGAAGTGGAGAATTATATGTTGTGAAGATATGTTCGAATGTGTTCATATTATCTTCTGATTGTTTAGATGTTGTTTCACCCTTATTTGAGTTGTTTTTTCCATGAGGAGATCCATGCTTGTCTATCCACCTGACATTGCTCTTCTTGGGACTCTCTTGGTGAAAAGATATTCTTCCATTCATTTTGGATGATATAAAATATCTCTGGTGTCTATCGTTTATCCTTTTTAATTTGATATTTACTTTATTAGTCATAAAAATCCTTTAGAGTCACCACCTACTTTTCATAAGTAGGAAAGTGATTGTGTTTGTTCCCAACAAAGTCTTCACACTTTTATGATATTTTGGAATGACTCTATGATGGAAGGCTAGGGTTTAGAATTGGCTTAAATTCCCCAGCAGAGTCGCCAATTTGTTGGGTCTCAAAAAAGAAGGTTACAATTCCTAAGAGGATACTAGGATCTATGATCAAACTTACAACATTTTTTAACCAATGAATGGAGTTAACCTATTTGATTGATGACTCCTTGCACTTCAGGATTTCCTAGACCTAGGCGGGTAGACATTGATAGTTGAAGCAGATCTAAGGATTGTGTGATTTCATTGGATTTCAGGATCTGTTCACAATGGCATAAAGTGTGGGATATATAAAGGATTGTTAACTAATTTTACTCCTAATGTAATAATTGGAAATTTAGAATATGAAAGTGGATAAGTAAGGTATAATGAAATGTGAAGTGGACTAGTGCCTTTTTGGGTAAGCAGAGTCAATGAAGTTTTATAATAGGTGAATAGTATTGGTTATAGTTCTAACTATTTGGAACTTATGTTTGTTTATAACTTGTATAAATGTACAAGAATGTGACTAACAGACTCTTCTTATTGATCTAATCGATCCTATTAGGTTATTGTGAATAATTTAAAAGGATTTTAATCCTTCCTTGAAGGAACTAGTTAAAAGAATCACATAATGACAACAAGTGTGTATTGACAACTGAAGTATATCCTCAATTTGAATAACAAGATAATATTGAAATGGAGATAGTATGGAAGTCTTATCAATTACAAGGCTCTTCTTACTAATCCAAATGTTACTTCCAAAGTTACTGTAATCAATCAAAATGATTTTAATTCTTTAATAGAAACCAATTCACTTGAATACACAAGAACAACAAATGTGTCTGATGAAATTAAATATCAGCTTGGATACACAAGTTCAAATAACAAAGAAATAATAGTGTGGAGATAACCATTTAATTGTTCAAATCTACAAACAATAGACACCAATGTGAAGTCACGCAAAATTAAAGATCTTTTATTGATTTCTGCCAAAATTAATGCTTTCATCATGGTCCTTTATAGTACAATCTACATGATATATATTATGAAAGTCATTTTTTATGTATGTCTTTCTATTTTCTCTCTATTCGCTCTTACCATTCAATCATTACATGTTCAACTTATATAGCAATATCTTGAAGAGGGTATAACTCTTCATAAGTGTCTTTTGGAAATTTAACAACACATAAACATTAAAATTAAGCTCTAATGAGCTAGATAAATGAATTTTTGTAATATTATCAAGGTACTCCTAACTCAAATGTGTATCAGCATCCTCCACAACATTCCTTGTTGTAATCTCTATAATAACCATCCTTTCCAAATGCTCACAGGCTTCATCTAGTGTTGGATCTTCATTCCTAGCTACTTCCAAGGCTCCCTACAATATTAGTCGACACTCTTTCATCCATTCACTCTAACTTTTGAGTTCTCCACTATCATTGAATAATTTAGGAACTTCCTCTTTTGAAGCATCAATAAACTCCTTGGCATCTACTTGAAGTTCCCATCCTTCTTCACAACAACCTTTGAAAATTCTTTTGGTTTAGTCTCTTTTCAATCAGAAACATTCATACAAAAAAAAATTGTGCAACCATTAATGGCCTCCATTGGAAATGAAATCAATAGGTTTTTCAAATTTTGAAATGTTAGAGTGATACAAGAAGATTGCATCAGTGAAACCCCTTTAATCTCAAGCTGATCTGTGTGTTTTGTTTGGCACCATCTTTGTTTTATACGTTCATAATTGATCGCCAAGACATAACTGAATGTCCCTTTGATATGAAGTGTCCCTTTTGGTTCTCATATTTAGTTAGGAATACCACTTAATTCTCTCATTGACATTGTACAACTTCCTTCTCTCTTTCTTTTTAGCTCCAATTATTTCGGGGAGAAAATTATGAAGTTTACCCAATGTCTAGTCCATTGGAAATAATTTTGAACTTTGCTCGATGTCCTTCTGAAAAATAATGGTCTTTCCATATTACCATCAAGTTGACATGTACCATTGTTGAGAGAGTAAAAATCCTTTCTGATATACTTGGTCTCCCTAATGTATTTCCTCTACCGCTTCATTCATTGGGATTAGTCGGTGAGACTTTCCTCGAAAACTTCTCCTATCGGTGTAACCCACATGGTCAGAGAGATCTGAGGGACCTACTCTAATCATACATGTCTCTTCAATACAATTATTCTCTTATTTTATCGGTGAAAGTATATATGTTTCCTCCTAATGAAGTCTCCATCGATGTGATGCATGAACTCAATGTGATTTGAAAATTTTCCTCCGACCAACCTACTCTTGCCGATAAGTTTTCATCAGTGAAGTGTTA
Organism: Sequoia sempervirens; assembly: GCA_007258455.2. Lineage (NCBI taxonomy): Eukaryota > Viridiplantae > Streptophyta > Pinopsida > Cupressales > Cupressaceae > Sequoia > Sequoia sempervirens. The sequence goes on from VDFB02193867.1 coordinate 560,111,338, forward strand.
TGCGTTGTCTTCTCCATAATGTACACCTATTATTTTTGAGATCTTAGATCACTGTAACTTTATTCATCTCTTCTCGATACACCAAAAATATTAATAAAAGGCTATGACTTGCTGATCGGAAATAAATGCACATGATCTTTTAGATATGGATCAATTGCTCTTTTTTGCTCAACTATGATCAAAGAAAATTCTTATATACCAAAGGAAAAATTCATGGGAGCATTGGTTAACATGGGTTGCAAAATGGATCTTGTCACCCAAATTTCAACAATTTTTATTGATCATAAAAATAAAGTGTGGCGAATTTCTATGGTACATGGATGATAGGTGGGTGAAGGCTAGTGAAAAATGTGGGATTTTTCCAATTCTAACACATCTAATAGTCTAGGATTTTTCTCCTGATGCATGCTTACATCTCTTAGCACTGTCTGCCATAATCAACAACCTTTGGACTATGTATTGAAGTGAAGGCTAAAGGAGAGCCTTTGATTTGAATCACGACTTGCAAAATAACATTCTGGGATAAATATACATCACAACCCCCAATGACGGTGCTACACTCGAACCTTGGGAAGTCATTCCAATTGTAGTAGTTACCTTAATGAATGAATTTTAATTATTGATTTAAATGGTTAAATAGGAGTTTGATGAACTCGTTCATGCAAGATACTAGAATAGCCCACAAATGCTTATAAAATTGGGAATAATGATGCACTCCTTTGAGATGATTATTAGAAAGTAGCTTGTAAAAGAACACATATTTGTGCTCATGTTTGTTTCTTTCTGATGAAGAATAAATCAATTGTTCAAGTTTGTTCGTTACTTCTCGAAATGCTTCAATAATTGGCTCATAAAATAAGGATTCACATAACTGATGATGATTTAAATGGTAATACAGTTTCAAAACTGATTCACTAAGTAGAGAGGTCTCATGACTAAGATTCAAATATGTCATGTATCCATCTTTAAATTTAGAATTTAAGTCAACTAAATGTAAAATGATGGAGTAGATTGGTATTTTTTACATCAAAATTGAAAACTGTAGAGCTAAAATATGACACTTCATGGTGGGGAGAATATTTTTACTTATTACATCATAATTGCAAACCCTAAACCCTTAAACCCTCTACCCTCTGCCCTCTACCCTCAATCCAATGCCCTTTACCCTTAACCTGAATCCCTCAACCCTTAAACCCTTAAACCCAAGTAAACTCTCTACCCTAATCCCTCAACCCTCAACCCTTAATCACTCAACCCTTAAATCCTCTACCCTCAATCCTCAACCCTTAAACCCTAATCCTTCAACCCCTATACCCTCTACCCTACACATTGGACTCTCAACCCCAATCCCTAATCTCTCAATCCTATACCCTCAATCCTATACCCTTAGCCTTAAACAACCCTCAACCCTTAAACCCTAAACCCTTAAACCCTCTACCCTCTACCCTCTACTCTATACATTAAACCCTCAATTCTCAACCCTCAACCCTTAATCCCTCAACCCTCAACCCTTAAACCATAAACCCTCAACCCCTATACCCTCTACCCTATACATTGGACCCTCAACCAAATCCTTCAATCATATACCCTCAAACCTCAACCCTCAACCCTAAACCCTTAAAACTTTTATCCTTTACCCTCAACCCTAATCCCTCAACCCTATACCCTCAACCCAATACCCTAAACCACCAATCCTATAGGTCCTCCATCCTAATCCCTCAACCCTATATCCTCAACCCCTATCCCTTTCTCTCTATCTATACATCTCACCTATCTCTCCCTCCCTCTCTCCTACCCTCTCTAATTGTCTCTATCTACCCTCTCCCTCTTTCTACATACCTCACTCAATCAATCCCTACCACTCTCTCGCTCCCTCTATCTCTCTCTATCCCTCTGGGTATGTGTAGGATCATGATGGGCCAAAAAGTGGCAATATGATGAGTATGTGGCTGACAACAATTTTTTTACCCAAAATTAATAAACGAAAAGGGTTTTTAAAGGGGATTCTCAACTTTCCACTAATACAAATTATGCTTTACTTTAGATTTAATAAATAATTATTATTCATTTTCTATTTGAATTACGACTAAATTCCTAATTGTTAGGCTAATTGAAAAACATCTATAGCTTTCAAATGGTATCACATTTTTTGAATCCGAAACATGCATCACATTATATGCTTCACATACTATAGAATTAAAAAAAAATGAATTTCATGAGTTTTGACCAAGTTAAGGTGGTTAGATGTATGAGTTTTTATATTTTGTAAAAGTTGTAATAAAGAAATTATAATTAATTATTTAATTGGAAAAAAATACAAAAAAATATGCATCACATCTAGACATAAGTCCTCTACTTATATCTAAAATCTTATAAAAAAATATTATCATTTTATTTTGGTTAGGGTGGCTAGATAGACACCTACTTAATTTTTTCCTAAAATTTAAGTACTACTACATTGAAATTTTAAATTTTCACCAAATAGATTTTTTTTAAAAATAAACCTAGTAATTTAGAAACTAAATTCAATTTGTTACAAATTCTATTCTTACATATTTTTGAAATAATAAAGATAAATTATTCAAAATTTTATGTCAAATTGCCTAACTCTGATTTTTCTAAACTTTTTTACCACTTAAGGGTTGTTTTTTCCAGGATGATCTTGCACATACCCCCCTCAATTGCCTCTCCATCACTCTCTCTCTCTCCCTATCTCTCAGTCTCTCTCTCTCCCCCTCTCTCGTCCCACCCTACCTAGATAAGCCCCTCTCACTCCACCCCCATCTCTCTCTCCCTCTCAGGTCACTCCTTCCCACAACCTCCCTCTCTTAGGTCTCTCACTCTCACACTCCCTCTCTCTCACTCCCTACCTCTCCCACTCCCTCTCTCTCGCACTTTCTCTCACCACCTATCTCTCAAGTTTCTCCCTCTCACCCCCCCTTACACTCAAGTATCTCCCTCTAGCACCCTACCTACATAATTATCTCTTTCTCTCCCTCTCTCTCTCTCCCTCTTTCTCAATTCTCTCTCCCATCCCCCCTCTCTCTCTCCCTTTATCCCTCCCACACTACCTAGCTAAGTCCCTCTCAATCCAACCCCTTCTCTCCCACTCCCTCTCTCTTAGTCTCTCCCTTCCACCGCCTCTCCCTCTCTTAAGACTCTCTCTCACTACCCCTCTCTCTCTCCCAGGTCTCTATCGCCCTCTCTCCCTCCCCCCTACCTAGAAAACTCTCTTAAAATTCTCCCTCCCTCTAAAGACATACATAAATACGTACATACTTACATACATACATACAAGTGTAATACATATGAACATACAATCCTATATACATACAAGAATACATGTACATATGTACATAATCTTGCATACATACATACATACATATATGGCATACAAGTATACATGTACATAAAAGAATACAAATATATAAATATACATTCAATAGAGTAGCATTTAACATAAAAAAAGACATAACGCGAGCACATTATGTCTTGCTAGACATGTCATCTACAAATATAAAAACCATGTCAAAACTAGGATATAACGTGAGCGTGTTATAACACGCTCGTGTTATATCTTGCTTTGGGAATCCCCAAGCCTTGGGCTTGGTATTTTCCTTGGAATACCAACCCAAAGGTTTGGAGGGCTTTCCCAATGGCCAAAGACATGTTTTTACAAATTTTACAATATTTCACATAATCGGGTTCATGCTCACCATCAGGATTGCACATGTTTCAATGTCAAACAAATTGTGAACACCTGGATAATGTTAGGCTCTCTCTTAGCTATCCAACGATGTATTTTTTTTTACTTTTTGACAATATTAATCCTTTGATCTATAATTTCATTTGTTTGTGTGTCTCTTTTTTGGCAAAAAACAACGTTTGGTATAAAAAAAAATTCAATTAATTTCCAAAATTTGTAGGGGTAGTACGACCAAAATTCAGTTTTTCAGAAAGTGTCCACTTTGAAAATTAGTAAAAAATAAATATTCATTAAAAAATTATCAGAAAAATCATGCATCAACTACATGTTGTTAACTAATTTCTCACCAAAGTGATTTTAAAATTGCTAAAAAAATGTTCACCGTACTACATTCCCACAAAAGTTGCTATGTTATATTTTTTTAACTAAAACAACACCAATTTCTATGGGCCCCTTTTTTAAACCCTTAATGTCAACCATTTTCAAAATAAATTAGTAGTTTAAAAAGTAGACTCAGAGTACTACGATCCTTATTTTTGTTGCATCTCAAAATTTTGAGTGTAACTATCCTCAATTTCACGTCCAAGGTAAGTATTTCCTGATTTCAGAAAACATGTGACCATTTAAGCCCCCTATTTGGCCCCCCCATCCTTTTGCACTTACCCATCTCTATGTCTCCCTCTCACTCTACCTATTTAGATTTTTGCCTCCCTCTCTACCTCTCTATCTATATCTCTACCTATATAGATTTATTTGTCACCCTCTCCCTCTCTATTTCTTTTAATATTAGTTTTTGCATTTATCTACCTCTCGATCTCACTATCCCTTAGTCTTTAACTCTCTTTTCCCTTCCCCCCTTCTTTCTTTCTCTATCTCCATTTACTTTTGTCTTTTTCTATTTTTGTTTATTTCCCCTATATCTCTTTCTCACTTATCTCTTTATATTCTTCTCTATTTTCCCTATTCCAAATTTATGTTCAATAGCCATCACATTTTTTTAGTACTACTTGTAGTGGAAGATTAAAAGTAAATAACAATTTATTTTTAATTTAGTAGTGGAAATATAAATTCTTGACACTATTTGTTAGTACATAAAGTTGTCATCCCATCTTAACTATAACTTATTTTTTAATTATTATATTTATATATATATATATATATATACCTTTTTTTTTTTGTAACATATATAAAAATTGCATACATGTGTAATTGATTTGACTTTGACTTGAACCATGCAATTTTACATTGCTATCTTTTCATGTATATTACTCTCTATGTGCCTACATCTCCCTCCTCCCCCCACCTCCATCTCTCTTACACACTATTTTCTTCCTCTAGCTCTTTTTCTCTTTTTCACCATATCTCTTTATCTTTAAATTTATGGAGCTCAAGGTGAACTTTGAAGTCTATGTATAAGGAATTTTGTTCTCCACCATGAGAATTTTATTCTTTAGCAACAATCACTTTACCTCTTTCTCTGTCATTGATTTTCGCTCTAAATTAGTTGCATGGGAAATCCATTTGAAACTATTGTTAATGTTAAGAAATTTCATAAAATTTGTGAGGTTTTTACCGAATGTGAGATCTTGCCTGCAAAGGATGTCTTCTCCTCGTCTTCCACTAAAAAATGACATAAGCTGATTGTTGATGCAGGCAAATGGCAAATGTGGTAGACAAGGCACGTGAACTGTTTAACAAAATATCAGTTACATGTCGTTATTGCTAGCATATGCTGCAGTTTCATATTTATTTCATCAGTCACGTATTATTAGCATATGCTGCACTTTCATATTATTTTCATCAGTTACATGTCGTTATCGTTAGCATATTACAGGAAAAGAGGAGAAAAAATCATTGCAATTCTGGACATAGGAAGAGAAGATGGGTTGCTCCATTAATACAGCATGGTGTCCCTGTCTCCTGACAACTCGATTCTACAGGTTGCGTCCAAAACTGGTGCAAGGGTAGAGTAATGCAGAGAAGAATGCTAGGACCTTTTTTTTTCGGCCATAGCCTTTCTAAGTAAAGACCCCGCAGACGCAGGATATAGGTCAAGACTTCATAAAAGGAGGCGTTTTGAAGGGTAGAAAATGCAGAGAGAGAGGAGAAGAATGGCGTGAGGGAGAGACTATGAGGGGGATTCAGGAATAAAAATACATCACTTTATTTCCTCGTTCCTGCCAGAGGATATGGACGCCCACAGAAGCAGAAAGGACAGAGGAATTTCGTGAGGGAGGGGTGTGTAGAAATGGAGGAGCTCTATAAACCATTGGAAAAATTGTCAATACTAAATGCAACGTGGGAGCCAACCACAACCAGGCCTTCGTTGAAATTGTAAGTATGTTAACCTATTTCTTTGAGATCTCTCCTAATTCTTTGATTCTTGGAAGATGAAATGGGTTCTGGATCATTATTTTTTTTTTGGGAAGTGCGAGGCTTTGGTTGCACTGTAAATCAACTTAATATGAAACTTCTTCCTCAGAACTTGCTGATGTTAAGGAAGCATAAGCAATATCAATTTGAGTCGCTGAATTGAACAGAGGACAAAGGAATAATTCTCAAGCTTCTTCCCAGATCATGCACTACATTCTCTAGTCGTTACACTGGATCTTTGCTTTGAATGGATTGATGTATGTGATGTTTTCTGCTACATATATGTACAAGCTGATTGGCAATTTCAACTTATAATGGAGAGAACGTGTACTAAGAAGCTTGTCAACTGAGCAAAATTCTCTGGCTCAACTGGCACATTAAGCTTGCAACCTTAGAAAATTTACTCAACAGGGACTACCAAACAATAACCACTGCTAGAATTTATTCTAATTCTAGCATCTGACAAACGATTTTCTCCATTTCCATTGTAAACAGCCCTGTGTTCTCTAATTTCCACTACGGCTTCAACTTGATCAATTCATGGTAAATAATTAGAGTCGTGCCTAAGCTTAAAGCCTTTCTTTTATATTTTAAATGACATAACCATCAATCAACACTCTTATTGGGAACCCATTTCCAAAGATCTTTTACTTCTAATCTCATTTTTCTTGTGAAACCCATTTATGATACACCTATTTAGCATTATGCAATTTCTTTGCATTTCCTTCTCCATCCCTGGTGCTATTAGACCATTTCTGTATTTCATACAAAAGGTTTGTTGTGTCTGGAAAGCAATAATAATGATTGGTGATTACCCATTAATCTGGTTTCTTTGACTTCCATATTAGAAACATGTAAAATATTGTTGTCTAAGAAGATTCCTTAGCTTTCTTATGCTCTTCGTTTAGCTTTGCATCTATTAATCACTTCAAAGCTACAATTCATTTTTAGAGTTTCCAAATCACCCTTGAGTTAGGCTTGAAGGGTGGCCTTAAACATCTCCTGCACATCAGCTATAAAATCCGGTAAAGAGAAGTAGAGATCACATCGACGCATTTCCCTGTATGATATTGCTGCTGCAGTTTTGCCAAAGATGGCTTCATTCAAAATTTGAATCTTGTGAACAACGAGACTATCACTCGTTTTCCCCCGCTCTCTTATGTCTTCTACTAACTTTGGACCCTCTGCAGTAGCAGGATACTCACCAATTCCCCTGTTTTATTATTATTATTTTTACAAGAAATTTGTACCATCTAGACATGGTAAGACAACCCTTTGAGAATCCAAACATGAGAGAAGCATTCTTAGACAAAAGGATGGCAAGATTGTGACAGCGGACCGAATTGTATGATGTGCAATAGTTTTAAAAAAATAAAAATAAAAAAATTACTTCTCCCCCTTTTCTGAAGGTGAAACTAATGTCACGTCTTTTATGCATTTCCTAAAAGTGAATTTATCGTCACATATATACGGAGGGTATTCCTGATATTATCTCTCATCAGAAGTCACAAACTGCGGTCCTCCGCGTATATGCCCACAAAGAATGTTGAAAGAAACATTGGAATAGGCCAAATAGAACAAGTGAGACAGCTCCTCGGGTATCTGCCCCCTCAAACTATTCCGAGACAAGTCCAACTGTTCTAGGGTTGATATTTGGCCTAGAGATGCAGGTATCTGACCTTACAGATGATTCCCAGACAGATTTAACAGCCTAATGCTAGACAGATTCCCAATGCTTTCTGGTATCTGCCCAATAAAATTATTGTATGAAAGTCAAGTATAGTATTCCTTGTTAGCACATAAGTAACTGTATACTCGATTCCTTTATCACTATAGGCATGTCTTCATAGAATGTGGTGCTTGTCAGTTGAGAATTTCTGAAATTCGAAATCCCTCGAGGCCCTTTAAACTTGGCAGAATTTTTCCGCTGAAATTATAATTGGAAAGACCCAGCATCTGTAAACTGGTCAGGTTTCTAATTCATAGAGGTATTCTACCCTCGAGTTCATTAGAGCCTGTGGTTTAAAATTTTCAATTTGGCTGTTCAGCCATCAGAATGCATAATGTGTATTGATGATTTTTGGATAGCATGATGGATGGATAGATTGTCGTATCAGAATTGTCATATCAATCTTCTTTCTAGCTCTTCATTTTTCCTTTTCACTTTCTCTAATTCTTTTTAAAGATATATTTGCATCTTTCTTTTCCAAACTCTTTTAAATCGACTAACAATTTTGAATTAGATTTTTTGATCTCCATTACTTCTTCCAAAACATTTTTCTCCTTCTTCGCTCTTTCTCCTATCTTTCTCATTGATACAAATGATTTAAACTTACCTTTTTGTAATTTCCTTGAGGACTAAGCAGACCTTTTAAACACTCAATTCCTCTTTATAACAGCTTCTCCAAATAAGTGGTCTGTTTTCTTTTGAACTCTAGAAAAATCTTCAAACAAAACCTGAAGAACACTATGCCTCCTTTGCTTACTTGCAGTGAACCTCATTCATAGCGGGTATTGGACTGCACCTTTAAAAAAGAAAGAATCAATCTGACCACAATCTCCTCATGGAAGCTCTTCTTGCTGCAGCGGTTGTCTCTTCAAGCAATTCACAAAATGGCAGCCTTTTGTTCCTTTGGCGGTTTTTCTAGATCTGCAATCTTCCAATTTTTACTACTTCGAGAAGTAAGAATCTTCTATTCAATCAATTTTTGAATTAGATTACATCATGCCTCAATATAGAGGTCTTATCTTCTCCTCAATTAATCACACACAGTCTCACATACAGGGCATAACATGCACTTACAAACAGTTATTTAAAACTAATTCCTAAAAATAGAACAGTGCATTGTGCATGGCAGTGAAGGCACATGCATCATGGTGGTGAAGCTCATGCACCAATTACCAACACGTAGGGATCAAAATCTGGACCAATGGAAACATATGCTCTATGACAGAACGAACAAAACCTTGTCATGAGCTTTACTCCCCCACAGTGAGTCTCATGATGGGGTAGTCATTAGACATAAACCAAGTGAAGAAGTTGGTAAGCCAGACTTCGGAGAAGGATGACTCAGAGGGGCCTTAGAGTCTGCAAATGGAAGCAGTCTAGATCTCATCCAATTTGAGCCAAATTGTGCCAATGTTGGGCTTCACGGTCCCCTTCAAAAGCTTTTTGTTCATCTCCACAAAATGCTTGTGCTTGGCTTTCCCTTAGTAACACATGCCCAAGCTACAGAGCACAAGGATGCCTATTCCATCGCCCATACAACTGTATAACGTGATTTGCCTGTGAGATGTGGGGTTTGTGTGCAAGAAGGGAAAACAGAGGATACACCCGACATCTAACGTAGTCGTAGGCACAAATTCATTGACCACATCAATGAATATATATAATTATTAATTATATTATTTAATATTATTTAACTTAATTATATTTATAATAAATATTCATATTATACTTCAACTGTTCTCAAATCTTGATCAGAGTAGCTTTAATGTGGAATTGAAAAGAACTTCAGAATTAGGAAAAAATTGTCAATTTTATAAATATGTGTACTTCACAATTGTTTCATAGTGTTTATGTATGTGGTTTTTACAACTATTGTGACTCTCAAAAGGAGTTTTGAAACTACTCTTTATGCTTTGACAAAAAAATTCACAATAACATTTGTCAACATTTTAATTTCCTTTCACAACCAATCAAAATATTGAAAATCTTGCTGCTCTAAGATATTGCTTCGTTCAAAAAAAAAAAATTATTGAAAATTAATAAAAATAATAATATTACATTAAAACATTTGTTCAAAAAATAACTACAATACTGTGAAATAATTCTAATCTTCAAGAAGAGGTTCAAATTCGCATAATTTTGTGGAACTAGTATAATAAGTATTGCTTTATATGTCTTATACAGATGTCTTCATTATGTTGTTTTTCTCTCCAAATACTAGTTACATTCATCCTCAACATTTGATAATATATTTAATTTCTTTAATAGAAATAAAGAAATTAGATAACCTCAGAAGCTTATGCTTTAAGCATCTCATCTAATAATATATTTAATTTCTTTAATAGAAATAAATAAATTAGACAACCTCAAAAGCTTATGCTTTAAACATCTCAACTAGGTATGCCATTATTGGTTTTATAAAAGGTGAGTTTAATGAGAAAGATATGTTTCCCCTAAAACTTCAATTAGATTTTTCAAATATCAACTACATCTGCATTTTGGAGCAATGCAATCAACAACATTATATTGCTAATGATGGTGGGATTAAGTGAGACTTATAGTGGTGAAATAATTGTATGACATTTAGAGCAATGAAATTCATAAGATATTTGAGTAAGTTTGAGACTGGAAATGAAACGAAAGGGATTTAGATTGAGATGAATATATGTTCTTATAGTAATTGGACAAATGAGCGGTAGAGAATGAAAAAATTAAATATGCTAAAAAATTTGTATGCTTAAATTATGTCCATTTGGATAGAGTTTTATTTAAAGCTCACAATACCAGAAGGATTGAGAATTATGGTGACATAAAAGTGAGAAAATAGTGGTTTTCAAAATAATATCCAATTGAATGTGTGAATTAGATGGTGCATGATATGAAAATGAATTTGAGAATGACAAGGTGAAGTTCAAGAGTGAAATAATTTTTTTCTGACTTAGGTGAGCTTTGAAATGAGATGGACAAAGTTAAGTTTCAAGGTTAATAGTAATTAAAATAAATGTTATAATTGATTTAATTAATGTAAAATCAAAATAATATTTGAAACCATGTTGAGGTAGACTTTGAAGGTGGAAAAGTGGCATTGAGGATGTTTAGAATTGATTCACCATAGTACTAGTATTTTAGGGCTTTCTCATATTAATGATTTAGAATATATAAATTTATTGCAACTTTACTTTAGTTCACCTACATGAGTGTATATATGATCTCCACAAGTTTGTATAAACCTAGATGGACTATGTGGAATTATACTTACAATCCAAATAAATGACATTGTATATTATTAACTATTTGGATAGTGTATCTTAATCTTCTAGCATTCAAATTCATGTAGGAAATTGCAGTATTTTCAAACAATATTGATTTTTTTTTAAGTTGCAAAGATCATGTTCTCCTCAACTAGACCCCTAATAGATCAAATTTATAATTCTAACTGACTAGTAAAAGACAACAATCAAGCATACATTGATCCAAGAGAAGATGAGTCAATAGACCATGCCACAAATATCAGGTGTTTCTTGACAACCCTCATAGATTTTTAGTAGGATCATCATGATGTTTAAAGCACCCACATGAACAACCACAAGTTGTAACTCATCTTCCGTGGTCATGAGGTATTTGTAAAGTGGATGTGAAATAATTTGGTTTGATTGGGACTTCATCTCCCTTCTCTATTTATGTGAATGTACATGCCCCTTATGTGTAATTCATAGAGGTATTCTACCCTCAAGTTCATTAGAGCCTACAGTTTAAAATTTTCAATTCGGCTATTCAACATCATAATGCATCATGTGTATCGATGATCTTTGGATAGCATGATGGATGGATAGATTGTCATATCAAAGTCATCATATCAATCTTCCTTCTTGCTCTTCATTTTTCTTTTTCACTAATATATTCGTATCTTTCTTTTCCAAACTCTTTTAAATGAACTAACAATTTTAAATTAGATTTTTTTTTTATTTCCATAACTTCTTCTTGAAAAAACCATTTTTCTCCTTCTTTGCTCTTTTTCCTATCTTTTTCATTGATACAAATGATTTAAACTTACCTTTTTTAATTTCCTTGATGACTAAGTAGACCTTTTAAACACTCAATTCCTCTTTTTGACAGCTTCTCCAAATAAGTGTACTGTTTTCTTTTGAACTCTAAAAATATCTTCAAACAAAACCCAAAGAACACTATGCCTCCTTTGCTTACTTGCAGTGAACCTCATTCATAGCTGGTATTGGACTGCACCTTTAAAAAAGAATGAATCAATCCGAACACAATCTCCTTATGGAAGCTCTTCTTGTTGCAGCGGTTGTCTCTACAACTCACAAAATGGCAGCCTTTTGTTCCTTTGACGGTTTTTCTAGATCTGTGATCTTCCAATTTTTACTACTTATAGAAGTAAGAATATTTTATTCAATCAATTTTTGAATTCATTATTCAATCAATTTTTGAATTCGATTACATCATGAGGTCTTATCTTCTTCTCAATTAAACAAATACAGTCTTACATGCAGCGCATAGTATGCACTTACAAATAGTTATTTAAAACTAATTTCTAAAAATAAAATGGTGCATTGTGCATGGCAGTGAAGACACATGTATCATGGTGGTGAAGCTCATGCACCAATTACCTGTCACGGGGTCAGATCGGTGCACTGCCCACATGCACTTTTTTCAACCAACAAAGTTCCAACCTCATGTGGCACTGGCAAACCTTACTTGTGACTCGCTTATGGACAAGCCCTTTCTTGTTCCCAGACTACGCCTCCAGTCCAACACTTGACTTGCCTTCACACACACACCACGGAATGGTAGTGCATGCAGATTCTTCTCACAAATCTCCACTTTGGTGGCCCTAGCACTCCTCCTTGCACCCAGTGCAATCTTGTCCACCCTACTAGACTACTGTTGCGCCCTGCACAACACTTCTTGGTCCAAACAAGTTCACGCCCATATGTCCCCCATAAGACGGGCTCCTTGGAACAACACATATGGAACAAAATTTGAACCAATGGAAACATGATGCTCTATAACAGAACGAACAAAACTGTGTCGTGAGCTTTACTCCCCCACAGTCAGTCTCATGGTGGGGTAGTCATTAGTAAGCCAGCCATCGGACTGCACATTTGACCGTATTTATCAATTTATTGAAAATTAGAATATAATGTTTTTTTTATTTTCAATTGATTAATAAATACAGTCAAATGTGAACCTTGATAAAGTTGGATAGACGTTGCCAGCTTAGAGGGGCCTTGAGTCTGCAAATGGAAGCAGTCTAATTCTCATCCAATTTGAACCAAATTGTGTCAATGTTGGGCTTCACGGTGTCATTCAAAAGGTTTTTGTTCATCTCCACAAAATGCTTGTGCTTGGCTTTCCCTTTAATTTTAACCCACAAATAGTAACACATGCCCAAACTACAAAGCACAAGGATGCCTATTACATCGCCCATACAACTGTATAACGTGATTTTCCTGTGAGATGTGGGGTTTGTGTGCATGAGGTGAAAATGGAGGATACGCCCAACAACTTTTGTACTAGTAGGCCCAAATTCATTGACCACAACAATGAATATATATAATTATTAATTATATTATTTAATATTATTTAACTTAATTATAATTATAATAAATATTCACATTATATTTCAATTGTTTTCAAATATTGATCATAGTAGCTTCAATGTGGAATTGGAAAGGACTTTAAAATTAGGAAACAATCGTCAATTTTATAAAAATATGTGCTTCACAATTGTTTCATAGTGTTTATGTGGCTTTCACAACTATTTTGACTCTTGAAAGGAGTTTTGAAACTACTCTTTGTGGTTGATGAAAAAAATTCATAATAACCTTTGTCAACATTTTAATTTCCTTTCACAACCAATCTAAATATTCAAACTTAATAAGAAATAATAATATACTACATTAAAATATTTGTTCAAAAAATAACTATAATACTATAAAATAATTCTAATCTTCAAGAAGAGGTTCAAATTCGTATATATTCCTTATGCAGATGTCTTCTATAGTTTTCGTTATGTTGTTTTTCTTTCAAATACTAGTTACATTCATCCTCAACATTTGATAATATATTTAATTTCTTCAATAGAAATAAAGAAATTAGATAACCTTAAAAGCTTATGCTTTATGCTTTAAGCATCTCATCTAGGTATGTCATTACTGGTTTTATAAAAGGTGAGTTCTATGAGAAAGATATGTTGTTTCCTCTTTAACTTCAATTAGAATGTTCAAACACCAACTACATTTGCATTTTGGAGCAATGCAATCAACACCATTATATCACTAATGATGGTGGGACTAAGTGAGACTTTAGTGGTGAAATAATTGTATGACATTTAGAGCAATGAAATTCATAAGATATTTTAGTAAGTTTGAGATTGAAAATAAAATGAAAGGGATATAGATTGAGATGAATATGTTTTTATATAGTAATTGGATAAACGAGTGGTAGAGAATAAAAAAATTAAATATGCTTAAATTATGTCCATTTGGGTAAAGAGTTTTATTTAAAGTTCACAATACTAGTAGGATTGAGAATTATGGTGACATGAAAGTGAGAAAATAGTGGTTTTCAAAATAATATCCAATTCAATGTGTGAATTGGATTGTACATGATATGAAAATGAATTTGAGAAGGACAAGGTGAAGTTCAAGAGTGAAATAAAAAATTGGCTTAGTTGAGCTTTAAAATGAGATGGAAAAAGTTAAGTTTCAAGGTTAACAATAATTAAAATGAATGTTATAATTAATGTAATAATGTAAAATCAAAATAATATTCAAAACCATGTTGAGGTAGATTTTAAAGGTGGGAAAGTGACATTGAGGATGTTTGGAATTGATTCACCATAGTACTAGTATCTTAGGTCTTTCTCATATTGATGACTTAGAATATATAAATTTATTGCAACTTCACTTGCATGAGTGTATATATGATCTCCACACTTATATAAACCCAGATGTACTAGATGTGGAATTATACTTGCAATCTAAATAAATGACACTATATATTATTAACTATTTGGATAGTGTATCTCAATCTTCTAGTATTCAAATTCATGTAGGAAATTATGGTGTTTGCATTTAAACTATCGGTTTTTTCTATTTAAATTGCAAAGATCATGTTCTTCTCAACTAGACCCCTAATAGAGGGTGATCCCACAATAGCGGTTTACAATTTTTGGCCAAACCAGACACTTATTTTTTTATTAAACTAAATCTTCACATTCAGGCACCTATAGCAGTTAAACTGTGAGGAATTTGAAGATGATACAAACTAGAGTCTTGTCACATTTTGTCTGTAGATTCAATTTTTTTTTTTCAAAATTTTTGGAATTAGATTGCACTTCTTTTTCCATCTCCCACGAAAATTGGCTTCTTTTCAAAAAACAACATTTTTAAAAAGTGACACACCATATAACGCATAAATTTTTTTCCTTGAAAATAAAATTCTAATTCTTTCAAATTTAGATTTGTAACTCTGATATCTAGTGCTTCCACTTGGTTAGATAGTTTTTTATTGAATATTTTTTCTTTAATCAAGTTTCAAAGTCAAATCAATTACAATTCAGATATAACACGACCGTATAATGCATAACTTTTACTATATGTATCAAAATTCTTTTTTTTTTGTTGGATCAAGGACTCAGATATCTGGTGTACTCATATTTTTTTAAAAAAAATTATAATCTTCTATTTTTCCACATGTGTAGAACAAAGAGTTTTTTTTCGGTGAAAAACATATATTTAATAAAACTTAAAAAGCAAATAGATAATATAATCAAAACATATTAAAATTATATTCATTGGATAGCTCATTTTGAGGGGAACTTGATACCAATTGGGTTACTGAGATCTCCTCCATTTTCATTCTCAAATCGAGCTTCGAAGTGCAAAATTCTGAGCAATTTTGGTGCCTTAGAGGATGTGGGTGAGAATAAGTGGGTTTGGTCCAACAAAAAAATGTTTGGTCAAATATGGGTTCGACCAAACCAATGTTCGACCGAACCCATTTAACGTACAATAAAAAATATATATCTAAATGGGGTTTAGTCAAACATTCTAAGGATGTTCGGTTGAACTCCCTCTATTAAAAATTGATTTTTAATATTAATATAAATATAAATTATATTATTTTTAAATTATGACTTGAGAGAGAGATATGGAGGGAGTGGGAGAGAAAGGGAGAGTGGGGGTAGGAGCCAGGAGGGAGATACTTGAGAGAGAGAGAGGGGGGAGTGGGAGATAGATAAAGGGTAGGGAGTCCTAGGGTTTAAGGGTTAAGGGTAGGGAGTCCTAGGGTTTAAGGTTTAAGGGTAGAGGAGCTAGAGAGTGGGAGTGGATAGGAGGGAGAGACTTTCAAGAGAGAGAGGGGGGGAGTGGGAGAGAGATAGAGGGTAGGGGGTACAAGGGTTTAGGTTTATAGGGTTAAGGGGAGAGGGGAGAGGGGGAGAGGGGAGAGGGGGGAGAGACTTGAGATAGAGAGGGGGGGGAGTGGGAGAGAGATAAAGGGTAGGATTTAAGGGTTAAGGGTAGACGGGAGAGAGGGAGGTCGGGGGTGGGAGGGAGAGATTTGAGAGAGAGAGGGGGGGAGTGGGAGAGAGATAAAGGGTAGGGCATGTGCCAGGGTTTAGGGTTTAAGGGTTAAGAGTAGAGGAGAGAGAGGAAGAGTAGGTAGGAAGGAGAGACTCTCAAGAGAGAGGGGTGGGAGTGGGAGAAAGATAGATGGTAAAGGGTAGAATGGTTTGCATTTTAAGGGTTAAGGGTAGAGGGGTGATGGAGAGAGGGGGTAGGAGAGAGAGACTTGAGAGACTTGAGAAAGAGGGGGGAGTGGGAGAGAGATAAAGGGTAGGGTTTAAGGGTTAAGGGTAGAGGGGAGAGGGAGAGGGGTGGGAGGAGAGACTTGAGAGTGGGAGAGAGATAAAGGAGGTAGAAGTGTACAAGGGTTTAGGGTTTAAGGGTTAAGGGTAGGAGAGAGGAAAAGAGTGGGTAGGGGGAGAGAGTTTCAAGAGAGATATAGAGGGTAGGGGTACAAGGGTTTAGGGTTATAGGGTTAAGGGTTAGGGTTTTTTATTTTATTTGCATTGATTTATGTTTTATATATGTGTACAATAATTTTATAGTTAGATAATACTTAATTTTAAAATTTACATAATTTCCCATGGAACAATTCGATGGAACAAATTATATAAGTTGTATATAAGATTCTTGAACTTAAGAATTCCATGAAACAAATATAAGTTGTATATAATTGTAATTTAGGAAAAATGATTTTAAAAAACTTCACTATGTTTCAAATAAGGATTGAAAGCATATATGTGGGTTTACATGTAGCCAAAAAAAGTGAGAGATGATGCTATCAAAGATTCTTGAACTTAAGAATTTTCCATGGAACAAATATGTACATATAATTGTAATTTAGGAAAAATGATTTTAAAAAAAATCACTACGTTTCAAATAAGGATTGAAAGCATATATATGGGTTTACATGCAACCAAAAAAAGTGAGAGATGATGCTATCAAAGATTCTTGAACTTAAGAATTTTCCATGGAACAAATATGTACATATAATTGTAATTTACACAAAATGATTTTCAACTATGTACAAGTTACTATAAGTTCTCATTTGAACATGTATAGGGTTACAAGTGAACTTGAAAACCATGGATATGATCTAAGTCAAAGATTCTGGTTCAGCTCGCTCTTCAATAACATGTAGAATTTTTTGATGATCATCACTATCTAGTCTCCATTTTCTTCGGCCACACGCATGTGGAACTACATGAAGATGTAGAGTGGTAGCAATTATTAAGTGACTATATTGATATACCTTGTTATCAAGTTGATAGTCAACAAAATGAATCCCATGCTGAACAACTTCAACTTGTTTTAGATATGTCCCTTGAACTACAACAGAACCTGCATGGTAAACATGAACCTAAGGTAAGACATATGAACGTGTGCAACATTTTCATGCTCAAGGTTTGTATAATATATATTTAATTTTTATAATGTAATGTGCACATGTGAATACAATGTTTATAAAACTTTAAATTCAAACTCACCTGTGGGAAATAACATTCCATCACTTGTTTCAGGTTTTGTTAGCTTATTCCTCTCTTCTGTGCAACACAATAAATAATAGCTAACACCTTCGATGTTTCTAGGCTCTGCTATGACTGCAAAAAAATTCTCCTATACACCAAATTTACACAAAAAAAATCTAAAAAAATTAGAAGTGTCTCTAAAGATCATTAACTAGATATATATAATATTTAAATTATTGAAAACTTACACATGTGTACCTTTTCTAACCAATCCTAAAATATGGTCATAATCAATTGAAATAAAAGGAATGTCTTCAAATCTTTCTTCCTCGTTTTCATCATATGTTTCTAAAACAACTAGTGGCACTGTATCCCATTTACCAACATATCCAAGTTCTTCATTGTTGCATGCATAATCAGAATTTCCCTCAATGCACTTAGTGTAAAAACAAGAGTAATCCCTTGTGTCTAATATCCATTCATGGCGACTATATGAACTCCTAACATAATGCAAAGATTTTTTTTTTCTACCCTCTTGCATCCATGCATCGATCTTCTATCAAAACCTAGATACATATGTACAAAAAAAAACTTATGTGAAAAAATATGTATATATATATATATATATATTAAATTTAAATAAATTCAATTTTTGATTTAATGTAATTTATACATACCCGATATCTCCCAAAACACTCTATGTGGAATGTGTCAGTTTGTTCTTGAAGATGTGCCGACCACATTTGATGCAAAGTATTTCTTGCACCATTCAACAACATCATGTGCATTGTCTAGACGATCTTTTGGATAATTCATTTGATGCTTTCTTAAAGCTCGTTTGATGCAAGCTCCTACTCCATCATGCTCACCCTTTCCATGCCCACTCTAAAAAAAACTCCAAACTTGTGGTATTTTGTAGATTTTATGATTTATACAAAGTGCATAGAATGGCCATGAAGATTTGAATTGTGCCGCACATCCATCTGACCATAAAAAATGATTTTCAAATTTTACACCCCTGCTTCTCAAATTCTCAAAAAATATTGTAAAGTAATGTTGGAAAAAAAGTTTGTCATGCTCTTTATCATCACTAATATAAAAGTGATATTTTTTCTTAATGGATCATTCTTCATCTATACTCTCAACACCATCTAATTCTGATTTTGCATGTCGATAACACACATGAACCATAATAGTGATCTGCTTTGAAAAGTAATACTCTGATTGAATCTCCTTTTGATGTACAAAGAAGTAATTTTCTACAAAGTCAACTACTGATAGAATCGTTCCACGTGGGAAAGTATCTCTCAATGTTTGGAATTGTTGTGCTTGCAACTTAGCAAAAAAGGAATCATGTATGTATGGTCGTATCAATTTTTGAAAATCTTCCATAAATTTTCCAATGGGAATCTCCTCTTCTACATAGTTCAACCTTGTGGATTATTTCCCAAAATTTTTTTGCAACTTTACATACTTGTACCTGTGTCAGTAAAATATGTGAATAACTAATAAACCACACTTGATCAATGAAACATTACATCAAAGAGAATTCAGATAACAATCTATGAGAAATTGAAACAAATAAACTCTCTAAAAATAGTACTTACCTCTTGTAATTTACTATCTTACTTAGGTCAATATCCTCAATTCTTGAAGGAAATTTAGCCAAATTTCCACATGTTTCACAAATTCCTTTTATGCATTTTATTTGAGGTCTATTTTCATGATCACATAATATAGACTTGTGAATAAACTTGCCTATTTAGGAGGTGCATTTTGAAACCCGCAGCTTTCTTCTCTCATCTTTCGAAACACCTAATAGTAGATATCAAATTTAATATGATAACAACAACAAGTTTCAAAAAACTTGTTTATCTTCACATCATATGGCTTTAACCTTTGAAACATTATTTTCCCAATCTTTATATGAGGATACGCATTACAAAAGTTCATATACATCTCAAATTGTGTTATGTCTAACCAATGTTTGATATGATTTTTCATAAATACTAGGTCCAATCCTGTATCTCATAACATCTTTAGTATTTAATGATGGACGAGTCTGATCATGCCAAAAACCTAAGACCAAGTTCCTAACAACATCTTCAATCCTGTTAGAATAGGGAACTCTACACATACTTGTCCAATTGCCTTCTAAACTCTTTTCCAAAAACTTTCTCTTTTTCTCATATTTTATCAATGTGGTTCTACTATAACCAATTTCAGTTGAAAGTATATAATTTTTTCTTTTTCTTGCTATATCTCTATTTACAATGGTGCAGGAGCACCTGCCAAGGTGCAAGCTTAGTTAGAAGTTTTGTTTTAAATATCCTTGTTGCTGGTTTTGTTATGGTCTTTAATATCACCTAGATTGTGTTTAAGGCCCTTTTTGTTTCCTAGTGAGGAGTTGAATAAAGTTGGGTATCCTTTTATGGTTGTTTCCCTAGTCTTAGTAAAGAGTTGGAAAACACACCGTGTTTTCAAACAGCAAGCTTTTTGCCATTTTTAGGCTTGGGGAAGTAAACCTAACTACTTCTTGACATTGTAAAAGGTGTTTCTCAACATTGGAAAGAGGTTAGAAGATTTGGATGTTGGCATTTTTTAGAAAAACAATAAAGGAAACAGTGATTTTTGGTGTTGAAAAATCTGTTTGTTGTTCTTGACTGCGTGACAGCAATCTTAATGGATTGAAAAAAGCTTTTGTTAGTTATTTGGCATGTAAAATAAACCTTTTTAATCATTTCTTGTGGCACCTTAAGACGGTTTTCCATCATTTTCATTTAAACTTATAAATACTATGTTTTGTTTTTTGTTATTTCTGACTAGTAAATCCAGAAAAATGGAGTCTTAGCTGGTTTTCTATTCGTACTAAGAAGTATGGAAGCTGTGGAAACAAAGCTAGACTCCACCCTTGTACATAGTGTAAATATAGGAGTTAGTAAAAGATCTAAGAGCATGCTTGGAATCTTTCCCTAGGTGAGTTGTGTTATACTCGGTTTGGGAAAGAAAGTGTTGCACAGTCCTAATGTAGGGTGGTGAATGTCCAGTCAAAGCAAAGTGTATAAAGACTACAAAGGACCTTACAAAGGTCTGACAAGAGGTAGGAATAAATACCAATTCATCTGGTGGCTAAATTAAGAAGACAGTTCTTTGTGTGTCCAAGAAAAGGCTTAAAAAGCCTTAATATTCTCAAAATCAGGGTTTGCCCTGTGTACGGCCTGAAAAGGTCTGAAACTATAAAAACCTTGAAGTGCTCCAAATTGTAGCCAGGGTTCCTTCTTTGAAGTTTTGGTTTTCACTGAGTAGGGAGGAGTAATAACCTAAAACCCTGGGAAAAGAGACCTAATGAGGGCTCATGGGCTACTAACCCTCCTAAAACCCTAACCTAGGGTAAGGTGGCAGCGATAGAAGAAAGGAGACTTGAGCTTGGACAAGAGCCATTCCTAGACCGTCTTGAAGTCAAGAAAGCCTATGCACACCCCTGCAATCAAGTTAGGAGGATTTAGAGGTTGTCTAGTCTTTAAAGGGATTAAGGCTAGATGGAGAAAGTGGAGAAAAGCACCAAGCACTGTTTAGCAGCAGCAAAAACACCAAGCACTATTTAGCAGTAGAAAACTGGAAATTGATAGCAGGGTTGGCAAGTGACCAGGGGTGCCTAAATACCTTTAGGACCTATAGGTTGATTGGTGAAGTGAAACACCAAAGGTTTATCTACTGGAGACCCAGAACATTGAGATTGTGATTATCTCATTCCAACCCTGTCCCTATCATATTGGTATCAGAGCTAGGTAAAAGGTTTGGGAAAATTAGCTTATATGTCAGAAGTTGAGTCCAGTGAAACCCTCGCCATGGTGACAAATGCACAATTAGCCAAGAAGGTTGAAGAACAAGAAGAGGACAAGTCCCTGAAAGAAAGAATTGAGCAATCAGAGAAGGCATTGAACAATGCAAGGCTGGAAGGAACGGTGCCAAAGGAAGAAGAGGTTGCAGAGGAGGACAAGGTCCCTGAACCTGATCCTATTTTGGAGGAAGAGCCTTTCTTGAAGGCATTAAAAGCCCTGAGTGGAAAAGGACTTGAGGGCATACCGTTGTTTTATGGAAAGATGGATCCTAATTTGGTCATGGATTGGATAGATGGAATGGAGAACCACCTTGAGTGTGATGGAGTCACTGAAGTACAGAAAGTGAAGGTTGCAAAATCAAGGTTGAGAGGATTAGCTTTGACTTGATGGAAGTTCATTCAGACTGAGAGGGAGAAAGAAGGAAAGCAGCCCATATCAACTTGGAAAGGAATGGTTGCTAAAGTGAAAGAAGCATATATGTCAGATGATTATGAGATCCAACTTCACAAGAAGAGGCAAAGTTTAAGAAAAAAAGACCAAGATGTCAACACCTATACTAAAGAGTTTCAGAAGCTTTGCTTGAGATCAAATGTGGCAAAAGATGAGAGCCTAAAAGTGGCTAGGTACCTTAATGGTTTGAAGTGGAACATACAAGAAGAGATGGCTTTACTCAGCCCCAAGATAGTCCACCAATGTTATCAGCTAGCTATCAAGATTGAAGAGAGGAATAAAAGAAAGCATGATCAGTCCTCTAAAGGTAGAGGCAAAGGTAGAGACCAAAGAGGATAGCGTGGAGGTTACCAAGGAAGAGGTAATGATCAAAGAACCCAAGGAGAATCCAAGCTTACCGAGCATGGAGGTGAAACATCTTCAAGAGGAGGATTTAATAGAGGAAGAGGCCCTCAAGGAGGTTCAAACAGAGGAAGAGGAGTAGGAAAAAGTAACTCTTACTTTGCCACCATGAAATGTTATCATTGTAATTAGCTAGGTCATCTAGCTTATAGGTACCCAGAGAAAGCTTCTTCAAGCAATGAGAAAAGAGTAGCTTATGCATAAGAGGACAACATGAGTGTCAAATCACCTGAGATCAGTCATATAGAATCAAAAGTAGGTGAAAATCTGATGTTTAATAGAGTGTTGATTAGACAATCAGTCAAGGAAGAACCCAAGCAAAGGAGAGCTTTGTTTAGAGCAAGGTGCAAGATATTGGGAAAGGTATGCAAGGTCATTGTAGATTCTAGTTCTATAGATAATATCATCTTTGAGGAGGCAGTAACTAAGTTAAAATTGTAGAAGGTATCTCATACCAATCCTTACAAAGTCACATGGTTGAACAAAGGGCAGAGTGTTCTAGTGAATGAGCAGGTTATAGTGGAATTCTCAATTGGAGGCTACAAAGACAAGCTGATTTATGATGTACTACCCATGGATGCATGTCATCTTCTTCTTGGCAAGCCATGGCAATATGACAGATGTGCTATATATCATGGGAAGGAGAACACCATTGAATTCAAGAAGGATGGAAGAACCTTCAAGCTGCAATCATTGACTGAGGATGATGAAGGACAGTCCAAGTTTCCAAACATCATGTTGAGCAGTGGCAAGGAGTTCATTAAGGATCTACACCAAGGGAATGAAGGTTATGTGGTCTTAATGCAGTCCAAAGAGGAAGAAAAGGCTGAGAAGATAGTCATACCTAAAACAATTCAAAGGTTGTTAGAAAAATACAAGAGCATAGTGAGTGATGGAACACCTGCAACTCTACCACCAAAGAGAGCAATAAGTCATCAAATTGACTTCATACTTGGAGCCTCATTTCCTAACAAAGCAGCATACAAACTGACCCCAAAGCAGAACCAAGAGGTGGCTAGACAAGTGGAAGAATTGTTAGGTCAAGGGCTAATTCAAAAGAGTATTAGTCCATGTGCA
This sequence comes from Sequoia sempervirens, assembly GCA_007258455.2. Lineage (NCBI taxonomy): Eukaryota > Viridiplantae > Streptophyta > Pinopsida > Cupressales > Cupressaceae > Sequoia > Sequoia sempervirens. The sequence goes on from VDFB02193867.1 coordinate 560,134,977, forward strand.
GCCCCAGTTGTTTTAGCAACAAAGAAAGGAGGTAAGTGGAGACTTTGTACTAATTCTAGAGCAATTAATAGGATCACCATTAGGTATAGATTCCCAATACCTAGAATTGAAGATTTAATGGATTGCCTTGGAGGAGCACAGTATTACACCAAGTTAGATCTTAAGAGCGGGTATCATCAAATCAGAATTAAGGAAGGTGATGAATGGAAGACAGCTTTTAAGACAAATGATGGTTTGTATGAGTGGAAAGTGATGCCATTTGGCCTCTCAAATGCCCCTAGCACATTCATGAGACTAATGAATGAGGTGCTTAAGGATTTCATAGGGATTTTTGTGGTAGTCTACTTGGATGACATACTGATTTTTAGTAAGATAGCAGAAGAACATTTGAAGCATGTGGAGATGGTTCTAAAAAGGCCACAAGAAGAACAATTGGCAATCAACCTTGAAAAGTGTGAGTTCTTCAAACAACAACTTGTGTATCTAGGCTTTTGTAGTATCCCAAGGAACCTTGAAGATGGATCCAAGTAAGGTGGAAGCCATCCTAAACTGGCCTACACCAACCAAAACAACAGAGGTAAGGAGTTTTCATGGTTTAGCTCAGTTTTATAGAAAATTCATCAGGAATTTTAGTGGTATATGTGCACCAGTGCTAGATACTATTAAAGGTGGTCTAAAAGAAAATTTTAAATGGACACAAGAAGCTAATAAAGGGTTTGAAAAGCTGAAACAAGAGGTAGCAACCCAACCTATACTTTTGTTGCCTAGTTTTGATAAGTTATTCACAGTTGAGTGTGATGCAAGTGGAGTAGCAGTAGGAGGAGTACTTAGTCAAGAAGGTAGGCCTATAGCCTTCTTTAGTGAAAAACTCAATGAAGCCAAGCAAAAATACTCCACCTATGATCTGGAACTTTATGCTTTAGTGCAGTCCCTTAGGAAATGGAGGCATTATTTATTGCCCAAAGAGTTTGTGGTCTTCACAGATAACCAGGCACTTAGTTGTAATCAATACCCAAGAGAAGTTAACCAATAGACATTTGAAATGGATGGAGTACATCCAAGCCTTTACATTTACCATTAAGCACAAGAAGGGATAGCAAAACAAGGTGGTAGATGCATTAAGCAGGAGAATGTTGGCAGTCCAAGAGATACAACTGAAAAGCATTGGATTAGAGAGTTTCAAAGAACTCTATGGTGAGGATGAAGATTTCTCAGAAGCCTACAAGGTATGTTCAAATTTTGAAAATCACTTTCATAGTCAATATGTTGAGTATACTCTACAAAATGGATTGTTATTTAAGGGTAATCTATTATATGTCCCAAGAGGATTAATGAGGGAAAATCTAATCCAAGAGAAACACAATGGTAGTCTTAGTGGGCATTTTGGAATAAATAAAACTTTAGATCTAGTACAAAGATTTTATTACTGGCCTAAGTTGGCAAGAGATGTCAGGAAGTACGTAGAATAGTGTGTTGTTTGCATGAAAGCCAAAGGGGGAGCTAGCAATGTTGGGTTGTATCAGCCCCTGCCTATTCCTAACAGACCATGGGAGTGTGTGAGCATGGATTTTGTGGTAGGTCTTCCTAAGACCAAAACTAGTTTTGACAGTGTTTTTGTAGTTGTGGAAAAATTCAGCAAGATGAGTCACTTTATCCCTTGCAAGACTACACATGATGCAAGTTACATAGCCCATCTTTTATTCAGGGAGATAGTAAGAATCCATGGATCGCCATTGAGTATTGTTTTTGACAGGGATGTGAAATTCATGAGCCATTTTTGGAAAACACTATGGAGCAGATTGGGAACAAATTTATCATTTGGATCAGCTTACCATCCTCAGACCGATGGTCAAACAGAGGTAGTTAACAGAGTGTTAGGTAATCTTTTGAGGTGCTTGACAAAGGAATATGGAAAGACATGGGATATGGTAATTTCTCAAGCTGAGTATGCTTATAATGATAGTGTGAACAGAACTACAGGGAAAAGTCCATTTGAAGTTGTGTATGGGATGCACCCAAGAGGATTTCGTGAACTCTGAGACCTTGGAACATTGGAGAATAGGAGTGGACATGTAGAAGATTTCACTCAGACCATGAAGGAGATTCATGAGCAGGTTAAGAAGACAATTACAACAACAACACAAAAGTTGAAAGATAAAGTTGATGAGTCAAGGAGAGATGTGCAGTTCCAAGTGGGTGATTATGTTATGGTTCATCTTAACAAATCAAGGATGCAGAAGGGAATGTCAACCAAAATGCAGATGAAAAGAGTAGGACCATGCAAGGTGTTAGCTAAGTATGGGAAGAATGCATACGAGGTAGAACTACCACCAGATTTGGGCATATCTCTAGTTTTCAATGTTGCTGATTTAATCAAGTATAAGGGCACAGTCAGTGATGAGGTCCAGAATAGTCATGAAGTCTTCAAAGACATCAATAATGTACCTTTACCTAATCAAGAGCAGCCTCAGGCAGAGCAAATCTTGGAGTCCAGGGTGAAAAAGTCAACAAGGAATAAGGTATACATGGAGCACCTTATCAAGTGGAAGAGCAAGCCTGACTCAGAGGATACATGGGTACAAGAAGATAAATTTAAGAAGCTTCGAATTGACATTAAAATGATCCCTCTTTCCAGTTCTTAGTCTTTGTGCTGAGAGGGGGAGAATGGTGCAGGAGCACCTGCCAAGGTGCAAGCTTAGTTAGAAGTTTTGTTTTAAATATCCTTGTTTCTAGTTTTGTTATGGTCTTTAATATCACCTAGATTGTGTTTAAGGCCCTTTTTTCTTCCTAGTGAGGAGTTGAATAAAGTTGGGTATCCTTTTATGGTTGTTTCCTTAGTCTTAGTAAAGAGTTGGAAAACACACTGTGTTTTCAAACAGTGAGCTTTTTGCCATTTTTAGGCTCGGGGAAGTAAACCTAACTACTTCTTGACATTTTAAAAGGTGTTTCTTGACCTTGGAAAGAGGTTAGAAGATTTGGATGTTGGCAGTTTTTAGAAAAACAATAAAGGAAACAGTGATTTTTGGTGTTGAAAAATATGTTTGTTGTTCTTGATTGTGTGACAGCAATCTTAATGGATTGAACAAAGCTTTTGTTAGTTATTTGGCATGTAAAAGAAACCTTTTTAATCATCTCTTGTGGAACCTTAAGACATTTTTCCATCGTTTTCATTTAAACTTATAAATACTGTGTTTTCTTTTCTGTTATTTTTGACTGGTAAATCTAGAAAAATGGATTCTTAGCTAGTTTTCTGTCCGTACTAAGAAGTATGGAAGCCATGGAAACAAATCTAGACTCCACCCTTGTACATAGTGTAAATATATGAGTTAGTAAAAGATCTAAAAGCATGATTGGAATTTTTCCCTAGGCAAGTTGTGTTATACTCGGTTTGGGAAAGAAAGTGTAGCACAGTCCTAATGTAGGGTGGTGAATGTCCAGTCAAAGCAAAGTGTATAAAGACTGTAGAGGACCTTACAAAGGTCTAACAAGAGGTAGGAATAAATACCAATTCATCTGGTGGCTGAACAAAGAAGATAGTTCTTTGTGTGTCCAAGAAAAGGCTTAAAAAGCCCTAATATTCTCAAAATTAGGGTTTGCCCTGTGTACAGCCTAAAAAGGTCTGAAACAGTAAAAACCTTGAAGTGCTCCAAATTGTAGCCAGGGTTCCTTCTTTGAAGTTTTGGTGTTCATTGAGTAGGGAGGAGTAATAACCTAAAACCCTGGGCAAAGAGACCTAATGAGGGCTTGTGGGCTACTAGCCCTCCTAAAACCCTAACCTAGGGTAAGGTGGCAATAATAGAAGAAAGGAGACTTGAGCTTGGACAAGAGCCATTCTTAGACCATCTTGAAGTCAAGAAAGCCTATGCACACCCTTGCAATCAAGTTAGGAGGATTTAGAGGTTGTCTAGTCTTTAAAGGGATTAAGGCTAGATGGAGAAAGTGGAGAAAAGCACCAAGCACTGTTTAGCAGCAGCAAACTGGAAATTGATAGCAGGGTTGGCAAGTGACTAGGGGTGCCTAAATACCTTTAGGACCTATAGGTTGATTGGTGGAGTGAAACACCAAGGGTTTATCTATTGGAGACCCAGAGCATTGAGATTGTGATTATCTCATTCCAACCCTGTCGCTATCATACAATAGATGTCAACATCACCCTTCTTGTAGTGGCCTTATCCACTGATCGAGATCCTTTCCCAATGGAATCTAAACCCTTTTTAACATTTTGAACAATATCCTTTTGTAATCCCATGTGTTTCTTCTTATTTGATGTTGAATGTACACCCAACAATGTAATGACTCTCTGAACTCATCACAAAGAAGTAAACATGATAAAAATTGGGTTTCTTCAAGTGTATCAAGATGATTGAAATGATGATTGATCATTCCATTTATAGATTTAGTCATTGACCTCTTTCTCTTATTATAAGGATGGTTGGCATAATGTTTCAGTTTTTCCATATCCATTTCAAGTAAATGATCTAAATTTCTATGAGAAATTTGTTTCTCCACCTTCTCAACTAGTTTTATATGCTCATACATCCCAATAGGAGGAAGTGATCCCAACCCCTCTCCAACATGCATTATTTGAACTTGTGTCTCCTCCCTATCTTCAAGGACCATGCATTCTTGAGCGGATTCATTTGATCCAATGTATAGATTTGGCTCAACTTAAGAATGAAAACTTCTTGCTTGTTGAGCCCTTCCTACACATGTGTCACAAAATATTTTGCAAACAAAAGTGAGAGATAATGTTATATAAGTGAAGTTTACATTGTATGCAAGCAAAAAAACCGATAAAACATGATGCTATAAGTGAGAGAAGTTTGTGCTAGTTTTATATTCTCATCCATACCAATAGAAGGAATTGATCTTGACCCCTATCCAACAAGAATTGTTTGAACTTGGGTCTCCTCCCTAACTTCAAGGTCCATGTGTTCTTCAACAGAATCATTTGATCCAATATCTAGATTTGGCTCAACTCCATCTTGAGGAATCCCTAGAGCATAAAACATAAAAATAATTGAGAACATTAAAGTGATGAAATAAAATACCAAAGACACAAAACACAAATATTGAAAAAAAAATAATTGGCTTAAGGAATTGGAGTCAAGGATCATATAAACATTGCAACTTGCATGACCAAGATGACTTGAGGACATTTAAAAGTATTTATAGTCATTCAAGTGCAATGATGGTTAGAAACCTTCAATTAAAAGTCCTAAACACACACTTGAGAGTGAGAGAGAGAAGAAAAAAGCATGTACCTTTTTTATTTCTATGATAATTTTCCAAGTTTTGTTCACACCTCTTTTGTTCTTCTTCTTTTGACAATTTTCGTTGAGACACATTTTTTCTTTTTCCTTGTTGTCCCATTTTCTTCTTCAACTTAAAGATGACTCAAAACAAGTCCTCTACCAACTTACTTAAATTATCCTCCAAATTTTTCCTTGATTGATAAAAATGAAAAGTTGTCGAGCTTCAATATTTGCCTCCTTGATAAATGTGAAAAAAATTCTTCTCCAAAATATGTGCTCCAAGTGATATAAATGAGAATTAATCTTGCAATTTGATATCCAGAATAATGAAAAATAAGCTTCTATTTATATGCATATGGGATGGAAAAAAAATTATTCTAGTGTACATGGAATAACTAGATCCTAGTTTAAATCAATCAAGTAGTAAACAAACAAGTTATTTCATTGTGGAGTTTGTTGTTATTTAATTCATAGGTATGCAACATATCTAGTAATTTTAGAATTTTGTTAAACTGTCAAAAATATATATTAGAGGTATAATTTGAATTGAATTTTCTTAATTATATTTGAATTGAATTTCAAGTTAGTTGTCAAAAATGTATAATAGAGGTATAATTTTAATTAAATTTTCTTAATTATATTTGAATTGAATTTCAAGTTACTTGTCAAAAATGTATAATAGCTCAATATAATTTGAATTGAATTTTCTTAATTATATTTGAATTGAATTTCAAGTTACTTTTCAAAAAGATTATATCTTGTTCTCAACTCAATGGTTCATGTTGCTTAAGTCATTTTTTTAAAAATATTTATTGTGATCAACATGAATGAACTTAATTATAAAGTGGCATTGATTTCCCTAAAATTCTACTAGAGATCAAATGTATATTGAATATAAGGAAATGTAAGTTGTACGAGATCATAAAATAAGAAAACATGTATGTATATTGAATATTTAAAACAAATGCATACATATATTATGTGTAAACATGTTTAAACCATAAGCAAACACATGTACATACATGTAAAGGGATTCAATACATATAAACATAAAACATATTATAAGCAAAGAGACAAATGTATGTATATATCATATAAGAAAATATATGTACATATCATATAAGCAAAATGTAAATTAAAGATCATCAAATGTTGAATACTAAAAGATCAACAAATAAGCAAATGTATGTATATCATATAAGCAAATGTAAGTTAGAGATCATCAAGTATCAAATACTATTAAAGATCATCATATAATCAAATACATGTGGTAAAGATCATTAATCTAGAGTGCATGGCCTAATATGAATGTCTACTCCTAGATGAATGGCCATCTGAATGAGAACGGTCCAGCTCTGATGGATGTGTTGAGCCCTACAAATAAAATTGTGTACAAGATGTATTAAATACATATAATTTATATTAAATAAATTTTATGAAAGTTATTTTTAAATGAACTTACATTTTTAAATTTCAATCTAGATCTATGCATACATAAATATATTGCATGTACACATACACGTGTGATTATATAAAAATGTAAAAATCACATGTCCACTGACAGCAAATTCATCCACAAAGTCACATCGATCATGCACATGATCTGGACCAAGGCTAAGAGTGATATGAGGTATGCCCACCTATAACAATATATATACACATATATATCAACTTAGATGAATATCTAGTTAAAAATAAATAAATAAAAATTAAAAAAGAATTGAAACATGCACATGCACACATACATGCACATCATCTGATATCGGATGACCTAAGTCCTCTGAAACAGTCGCCTCCACCATATCCACCAAACGATCAAGTGGCAAATCAACATTTGCATCCATCTGATCTATCCCATGTCGTGCCATAAATGATGAATGTAGAGAACTATGAAGGTGAGATGGCATCAATGATGATGAACCATAACCAATCAACATATTAGTAAAACCCATAGTCTGTGCAACTGCTATATGAACTGTAGGTGGATCCTGATGCACACTAGTGCTCGGCTGAGAGTGATGGGATCCTGGAACTGAATGACCTATGCATCTCAAATGATCTCTAACATGCTCTATACGGATCTCATTGTCTGATGCAATGTGGGAATATGCCTCCAATAGGTCCTCAGCCAAACAATACAGAGTCATGCATGCCATATCTCCTGTAAGTACATTGAGTTGTGTAGCAATAGGGATGTTGGCCACTGTAAAAGGATCCACGGTGGTCCACTGTGCTAAAAATGGTGTGGATTGGGAATGTCCGAACATCAAATACTAACCTACATGATCATTAGATATCCTAGTGGTGGTAGCCATAATGTCATCTACAGTGTCAATTGCTTCCTTTTGGGAAGTAAAAATAACCTCATTTGTATGGGGCCTAGAGCTGGGGTGAGAGTAGGAGACTTGTCACCAACCAATACCCTAAACACTGGGGGAGGTCTATCTGCTCGATGATAGGTGGGCCTATCAACAATCCTGCCATGCCCCTAACCAACATATGGTGGAATGTCCAAGTAGTTAACTTTGAGGCCCAAGTGGACCTCAACATACAACTGCTAAACAAAATACAATGCAATCTAGTCATTGTTTGGGTATAGGCCATGTGCTACAAGAAATCGTGGGTAGATCAATGAGGCCATAGCATGATCAACACATCTAGTGAACTTGTATCCCCTAACCTTACACAAATTTTGATAAAATGGAAAACAAGTGGATTTTATCATTTCTTTGGTGACACAATCTTGTATTTGTTTAAGGGAAACATCACCATGTAATTCTAACATGCAGGAAAGAATAACAATCACTCTATCTAGGGAATATGCACTAGTCCTCTCAAGTTCATCTTTTAGTTTTTCTAGACTATGCAATATTAACATGCATGGTTCACTATATATCCCTAGGTTTGCACCCTGTGCTAATGAATCTCTCAATTTTTCAATCTCATTACTAGTATTTGCAAACAAAGAATCTGGCGTAGGTGGAACATGATCTACATTTTCCATAATATATATATATATACAGTATTCCTAAAAGAGCAATGAGACTTTGGTAAATAATATATCTAGATAAAAGGAATACAAATCTAAAATAGTTGTAATATTCATCTACTCATCAATAATATTTTCATACCATTAACAATTTAAAAATAATTGGAAGACAACTATAATCTATAACATAGCATCCTTAAATGGTTCAAATTTTAAATAAAATGATGAAAGAAAGAATAAGAATACAAAGATTAGTATAAAATTATTTGAAAATAATTGGGGATAAAATTATTTAATCTAATAGTTGTTAACATAAATGAACTTCAAAATAGGATTATGTAAGTGAAAAAAAAGTTCTATCAATTGCCTTCATTGAACCTAAATTTATCTAGTTAAGATATGTCTAAAATTAAGAATTCACACTAGAATATCAATATTCCATGTAAGAATCTCATAAACAGGATGAATTTAATGGAAGATAATATAAAATCCTCCATATGAGGATGAATTTTATCATTACAATATGAGTGAATCATCTCCATTATATAGCCAAGAACATAAAAAAATTATAGATTGGAAAGAAAAATAATTAGACATTTATCATATTTTTATATGTATAAAGTTTAGATACCATCAAACGATTTAAATTTATAGATTGCATAAAGCTATAAATTGAATCATTAAAACTAATTTATTAAGAATCAAATCTAATAAAGTTTGACTTTATATTGCATACTTGTTATGAATATCTCACTAATCCAACCATACATTTTATATATGTTAAAAAATATATAATTGTTATGCCCATAATTTTTCACTATATCTTGACGTGGATCTCCTTCAACTAGATCAATTAAAAATTATTTGTAATGTTGGAGGAAAATGGATTTAATATCATTAGAATTGTCATGGAACTACCTCTCTTGATCAACGATAGATATTATCCACTCTCGAGAATGTAAATATGTTCGAGATAACTAAAAAATAATTTGTATCCCTTATATCCTTTCATCCAATGTATCCTATCTCTTAATTGAGATCCTCTACCACAATTAAGTTCAAATCTTCTAAGTTTTATTTCAACGGAAGCAACCACTTTTTTTTCTTTTTCTATTTAGATCCATTTTTTTTCCAATGTTCTAGATCTCTTTATAGCCATATTCTTCTTGTAAGATCATAGTAAGGTAGTGCAATAGATATAATCACATCATTCCACAATTGTATCCACTTACCATTTTGATGAGGTATAGGAACATCAACCAAAGGGATATTGGGGAAGCAAGGTGATCAATTTGATTGAGGTGGGAAGTGTTGAGCTTGAAGGATAGATTATTAGGTATGAGAAATAAGAAGTTTAAAAAGTTTAAAGAATTGGGAGGTGATATGTGAGATAGGTTTAATAGAATCTACTTAAATAAGGGTGTTTTGTGGAGAGGGGACAATGGAAAGAGAAATAACTAAGTTTTAATCTATCAATACAAATAAGTTTCCCTTAGTTCACCATCTCTTTAGTTGGTCCAAGTGAACTAGTGATCAGTATAATAATATTTTTTGTCTAAAATGGGATCTAAACCCCTCATGGTATTTCTAGTTAGGATGTAGGAATTCAATTATTTTTTAGAGAGCTTATGAGAACTAAACCAAATTGTATCTTGGTTTTTTCCACCATATCATATTCACCTCCTTGTAGCCATTTAGTCATAGGAAGGGCATAGAAATCCATTCCCACAATTTAACTTGAGATGAGGAGTCATTAGGCATATTACAATAAAGAAAAAATGTATAGGTATTCCTTGGATTAGTAGTAAACAATAAGCACAATTGTTGTTGGGATCCACTCCTCCATAGATGATAAACTTAGCCAAGTATTGGGAAAGGTGGGTCAACCTTGCATCCTAATATTTTGATTTATTATTTTGTCCTCATATTAGGAAATAAGGCATCTCACTATGTTGGTAGTTATTTGTGAATTTGTTGAATGCTTCAAGGGGGGTTTCTAAGATGTTCTAAATGCATATAATATTATTATAGATTTATAAGATGAAACCCTAGATTATGGCATATTATTATGACATCTAAGAGCATGACTATAGAATATTTACAGTAAAGTATTGACCAACATTATGAAAAATCATAAGAAATCTTTTAAGAAATAGCAACTATGTCAAGGAAAAAGATGTGGACATTTACAAGAATTTTTTTTTTAAGCAAAAGTGGGAGACCACTTATAATTTTATTTATATATAATATTTTACATATAGCTAGTTCAAGCAGACATACTGGCAGGAAAGAACCAGCAAGAAAACCCCCAGTTGTAGTCCGAGTAACAAATTTTACAAAATATCAAAAAGATGAATGAGATCCTAGTACAAATGACCAATTGTCTGATTACAATGTTACAAAAACACATTGGTTGAATACATCAGTACATATGCACATTCTCTTATGCACCCAAAATACCCAAAAGTAGACATCATACTAGATATACCCATGACCCAAATACATAACACAATGGAGATTACAAAACCTTACTAAACATAAGACTGATAAGCTAGGAAGCCACTTTCAAAAAGATGCAGATTTTCCACCAACATGATGAAAGCCATTAACCAAGCTTTCTTTTGTTTCCACTTGTTTACCTTTGTGTTGGCGATCATGCTCAAATGAAGGTTTTTATTTGTTTTAATATCAAGCACATAACGATAACATAATTTCTTTTTGGATGAAGATGAAAGTTGCAAATCATGAATGCAAACATGAATTCTCAAGAAAGAAATGGCATGATATTTTATTTTTAAATCATCAATCTCCTCCATGGAAATGGAAAATATGTATCTATTTAGAACTTGCTAGAGATGTGAAGAAGTGCCATGCATTGTGGATAATAACATGCCTTGGAATATGTGAACATAGGTCTCTTCTTATGAAACAAAACCTTCTTTGAATAATTAACATTAGAAATTAATACAGTTTTGCGAGCATATTGTATAATCACACTAGAAACCAACAATGGAAGATTGAGAGTCTCAACTAAGAATTCCACCAAGTATAGATAACATTCATACTAGAAGCCAACAACAAAAGACCAAATTTTATTAATAAAGTTCATGTGTTATATATCATGCCTTTGAGGGCTCCACAAGTACCATAAGCCTTTTGAAATCCTTCTCCATATAAATGCATCTATTCCAAGACCATTGGGAAGTGGGTATACAATATGATCCAAGTATTAATTTCTAATGTTAATTATTGAAAGAAGGTATATAAATTATTCGAGTATCTTAATTCTCATATAGAGTTACATCTTACTCAATTTTTTGTGATGTATGAGTTCCATATATTTGTAATTTTTTCTTAATATAAAAACATATTTTATTTCATTAAAATTAACCTATCTATTTCATGTTACAAAGAATGCTTTTATTTTAAATTATAAGTATATAATTTAAAATTAATTAGTAATTTTCAAGATAGAGTAGACACAATTTCTTTACTTAAAATAAAATAATATTCTTATAAATCTATGTGAGAGTTATGTAGAATGGTAGTTTGATATCTTGAAAATATTTCTTTCATATATACTAAATTTTTATCATTGTACATTATGAGTCTCAATTATAAATCCAAGCACATAGAAAATTTATAGAGTGGAAAGAAAAATAATCACACATTTATCATATTTTTGTAAGGTGTTCAAAAAGACTAAAAGTTTCCCTAGAAAGAACTAATTAAGGAATTAAAAAAATGGAAAGTGTCTACCTCATTGTATGTCGACCTTTCCCATATAAAAAGATCATGTAAATGCTAAATGAGTTGATATAAGAATTTTTAAGAATGAAGGCACAAAATTCATAACACTAATCCTAAAAGTAACAAGAAAGGAAATGAATAAAATCTTCCTAGTTATTTTGAAAGAAACTTTAAAAGGTTCTAAATCCCCTTCACACCCCTTTCTAAATGAAGATAAACTAAATAAGTTACCAAATATTTCTTAGAGTTTAAGGTGGTGATTTTAATATGATTTGAGAATAAATAAGATAAATTAGATGAAATCAAGTTTTGTTGTAAAGGTGATGAATTTTGGGGGAATAAGATGAAAATAATTTTGAACCTAGTTGACTCATTAAATGGCAATAAGATAGATTTTAAAGGGGCTTTATTTAAAATATGTAATAGTTAGATATGTACTAATACATTATATTCTCTATTAGATAGTTATTTCTTCCATAAACATTTCTTACAATCTTATAATTTATTAATAATAGTGATGTGTGCATCCCTAGACACTCTTTGATAACCACACTATTAATGTTTCTATTTTTACTAGAGGATACTCTAATTGAAAAGCATGTAAAGAGGAAGGGTTAGTTAACCTTGATATTAATGCAATGAAAGGTGGGATTATCTTGATGGTATCAAAGTTATCTTAAAGATATATTGAAGGTTTTTCTTCTATGCTTGAACACATTTAGTGAAATATAATGAATATGTGTTATCCTAGAAAAATATTTATAGCATTAAGGATAAAATTTAGACTTTAAGTTGAAAAAAAATGTCAAATATTTAGAATAAAAATGGTGGGGATGGAATACAAGCTTCAAGAATCTCCTTGTAATAGTTAATTGCAATAATAAATGATTAAAACTAAACATGAATGGATATGTCACCAATAATTTTTAGATAAAATGACTAAAATTAGAGCCAAGATATCTTAGTTCAAGTATCATGATAAAGGTATCAAATTCTTATTCAATGTAAACATAGCCGAGTTTGATAGATAAAAAGTTGGCCCCATTAATACTAGGGGAGCATTGTCTAATGAGATTAAGTTGAAACTATTCAATTTTTAGAAGTTAGAACCCTAACATTTATATGAGGCTTGTAAAATATAACCTTATTAGGAAGAGTAGGAGAGGAGAAATGAACCCATAATAATTATACTTATACAGATAAAAATAATAATAATGTTTAACCATTTCAAAATGTTAAATTTGTTTCAATATTGTGATCAATAGCTAATTTGTACAAGGAGGCCACAATTTATAGGGAAAAGAAGACTACATAAGAGGAGAATTTATAACATAGTAGCTTGGTTGTAGTTTCTTTAGCATTAACTAGTTTCTCTTTTTTCTTTTGTTGTTGAATATTTTATTTGATCTCTTAAAACTTATCAATGGTACTTGATCTTCATAATGATTATTTTCTTCTTTTTCAATTATTATCATCTTAGAAGGAATAACATTTCAATTTAGAGCAGGGAGAAATGTATTTTTCTTTTAAAGTATTTAAAATATTATATTTATTTGATGGTTCATTCTTAACCTCTTCCACTCCTTGGAAAAAATTATCCAACCACTTGAATCTCCTTATATTAATCAATTTACTTCTATGATTTATGTATGTGTTTTTAGTGATTTACTCTTTATCCTTTTAATTTATTCATGATATACTTTAATATAGTTATAACAAGTATATAATAGTTTTTCATAATTGGTTATGCCTTAAGAAAATCTTTAAACGTGAAATTATTTGATGAGGGACGATATAAATTAAGGTTATTCTTTCTTACTTACCTCATGCTCATCCATATTTTTTGTCCATAAATATCTCAAATCAAATTGGAATTTGCAAAGAGGATAGCTATATTTTAAATATTTGCTCTTAGTCAAAGTCATTTATTTCTTAGTACAAATTTAAAATTGATTTATGTAATTTAATTTTTAATAGTTTTAACATGGATATATGAATAATAGTTTTAAATATATATATTTATAGTAATGTGGACATATTTTTATATTTTCATAATACTAGAAAATTTAATAATACCTTCATTCCTTCTAATCCTAATAGAACTATTTTATTATACATTTCATTCAAACAATCTAGTTTCTTTCCTCTAAATTTATTCTTCGATTCATACATTTAGTTCACCAACCATTTTTGGAGTAATGTCATAAGACTCAAAGGCAAAATATGAAGAATTTTATCCAAGCTTCCATTGTATGCACCCTAAACTTTATATCATGAACTATTTGATTTAATTTCTCAAATAAATTTGTTAATGAATTGTTCGATGTAATGCCTCAAATAAATTTCCAGTAGTGTTTTTGACGAAGTATGATAGAAATAGTGTTTTTGATATAATGTCTCAAATAAATTTCCAATAGTGTTTTTGATATAATGCCTCAAATAAATTTGTTAATGAACTGTTTGATAGAGGGTGCATACAATGGAAACACTATTTCTATCATACTCCATCAAAAATTACCATGAACTGTTTGATATAATACCTCAAATAAATTTGTTAATGAATTGTTTGATATAGGGTGCATACAATGGAAACATTATTTCTATCATACTCCATCAAAAATTACCATGAACTATTTGATATAATGCCTCAAATAAGTTTGTTAATGAATTGTTTGATATAGGCTGCATACAGTGGAAACACTATTTCTATCATACTCCATCAAAAATTACCATGAATTGTTTGATATAATTCCTCAAATAAATTTTTTAATGAGCTGTTTCATATAATGCCTCAAATAAATTGGAGGTGCCTTGGTAGAAATGTATACAAAATGTGGAAGCATAGACAGGGCATGCTAATTTTTTGACAGAGTAGAAATGTATCATAGAAATAGTGTATGTTGAAAATACTTTAGAAACTTTCAAACAAATGCAGTTTCAATTCAACAAATTTGAAAAATTTTGCATTTAGGGTTTTGAAATTTAACAAACAAATGCATTTTGAATTCTATGAAATTTGAATTTGACAAACCTGGTGCTCAATATGCTTGAGTTGGGTTGATGAAATTTGGAAAGATGAAGTTGAGTTTACATTCACCAGAGAGATGAAGTTGTCGCCATTTGCAAATCACATTCAGTTCGCTGCACACACAAGCACATGGAAAGCAACTAGTGAAAAGTGAAAATGATAGTGACAAATTCATGTTTTTTTTGTCTTATTTTAAGGGGTTCGGTCAAGCCCATGTTCGACTAAACCCATTAAAATATTATTATTTTTGCTTAGGGTTTGGGGGTTCGGTCGAACATATAATGTGGTTCGACTGAACACATTGAGTTTGGCAAAAGGAAAAAAACTGAAATTCCCTTCCTCATAAAATTTGTAAACCACTATTGTGGTTTGACCGTACTAGACCAAATTTATAATCGTAACAGAATGGTAAACGGCAACAAGCAAGCATACATTGATCCAAGAGGAGATGAGTCACTAGACCATGCCACAAATATTAGGTGTTTCTTGACAACCCTCATAGATTTTTAGTAGGATCATCATGATGTTTATCATGCACATGAACAACCACAAGTTGTAACTCTTCTTCAGTGGTCATTGGGAATTTTTGAAGTGGATGTGAAATAATTTGGTTTGATTGAGACTTCATCTCCCTTCTCTATTTATGCAAATGTGCACGCCCCTTATTTGTAATTAGAGAACAAAGGGACATGAGAATAAGGACACAAAAATTACACATCTATTCCTAAAATTATTATATAGAACTTGGGTTAATATAACTTTTCTATTATAGTTCTACATATGTTGTCAATTTCCTTCTCTAGTTTCCTTGTTCATTTACAATAGATAATATACTTCATTTCTTCAATAGAAATAGATAAATTATGATAGTGCCCATTTCCTATAGATTTACTTCTATTAGTACAAATGAAGAAATAATATATCATATAATTGTATGCAAGTTAGAATAATAATTGATTTCAATTTAACCATTTGTGTGTACAATCAATTAATCATATAAATATTATGAATTATATAAATATTATAATTATAACCCATATATGTCTCTTAATTATATATTTTGAATATTTAATATAATAAATATATACTCAAATGCATCTCTTAGTTATTTTTTTCAGCATTTTTATAACAAATATGGAACAGGAGCACTACTAGGTTATATTGGAAACTTATCGCATTATTTTTAGTTGTCTTCATAGTTGAAAGTATACTTTTTTTCACAGAAAACATAACTTCTATAATTCATTATACCATATTCAAACTCATTAGCTAATATAGCAATCTTTGTTACCTCCAGTGCTAGTATATTTAGTGAAATCATAGAGCTTACCTATGAAGAAACCTAATGTGTGGTACAAAAACATTCTAAGAAATCTAGGCTATAATCTCTCTTGTAATAGGAACAAAAAATGTCTTTAATTGATTCAATAGAAATAAATAAAGTATGATGGTGCCCATTTCTTGTAGAATTACCTCTATCAAAACAAAACAAAGAAAGCAAATTTCCTATATAGATGTATGTAAATTAGGATCATGACCAACTGTAACTTAAAAAACTCTATGTATAACACATCGATTAATTAGTACTGCAAGATGTTTTCAAACAAATTAATATTGAACAACTTTGAGTTACAAATAGTAAAAAGTGATGAAGGTGGAAATGGTTGATGTAAGTAGTGGAGATGAATGTAATCTAATCATTGAATGTTATTTCTATTTGATACAAGAATATGTATGACTATAACTAATAGATGCCTTTGTGGTGACTTTCAATTTTGAAATTGATAATGAAGTCTAATTTGTTTATTATTGATGTGTTTCAAAACACATTGTTTTTTTTAACTTGTAATTCTCATTGTTTCCAACCCATGTGTTTTCAAATTGTGTATTTCTAGGTCTGCATTTCAAATAGCAATACCATTGTTCTTGTTATTGGGTAAATTGGATATAATTTTCCACAATAGAGGTTGCAAAAAACACTATGTTTTGGGTACCATGTGAAGTACATGTTACAAATCATGATGTGTTTTGAAACTTGTAAAATTTACCATTCCCAAACATAGTCATTAAATGATGTTATGTGAAATGCAAACTTAGATATGTATAGTTATGAATTTCTTATGAGAAATAAGACGTTTCAAAACATGTTGTGTTTAAAAAATTATATTTTTAACTTGCAATTCACAACACACCAATATCAAAATTTCACATCATTTAAACAATATCTTAGGTGCTTTATTCACATATTGAATTTTCATGATTTTATGGAGTTGGAGACATTATAACCTATATAGAAGGCTTATAGAGATATTGGAAGGGAAAAAATAATATGAGAAGTACTACAAAACACTCTAGTATGTAGTATGGTAATATGGTGGTAAGACCACAAGTTGAATATACCAACTTGAAAAGTCTTTATAATTTTGACTAAAACAAAATACTTTCCAGAGGAAGGAGGTTGGAAGCTTATGCCCATTCATTGTGAAGAATTACAACCAAACACATTTACAAAGTCGTATTAGGGAATGAATTAAATAAAAATAATATAATGATAAATTGTGTGTCTTAGTTATTATGTTTAACCTTGTCACCTAGTATAAAAACTTCGCACACTAACCAAGAGAACAAGGGAGAAACCAAAGGTTGGAATTTAATAAAAAACTAAAAAATATTTTCATTTTATAGCCCCAATAGAATCATAATTTGTGCACTACAAAAGATGAAGCAAATAATCTTATCACTAATAGAAGTTAGAAATACATGTGAAAATAAAAGAGATAAAAATATTCCACAAAAATAAAAGGGTATTTGGAAGCTTATAGAAAGAATGGATAAAATAGATAGTCCATCTCAAAATTTATGTTACACCTAAAAAGCACAAGATATCATTTTAAAGGTTAGAAGATATTAGGACAAAGCTAGGATGTCTTTATTACAAGACATTGTTTCAAAGGGATGATGATGTTTGTAGGATAGAGCTAACTTTAAAACAATATACATCCATCACAAAGAGATGCAACACCAACACATCCAAGGGATATGATATAAAAGAGACACACTCCTCAAGATATACTTATTCTTGGATATAAGTATAAGCTTAAAGATTTAATATAGACATAATTATAGATATTTGCACATAGTCATAAGAGATATAGAAAGAGGCACAATTATGTACATGTAATTAGTGTATTACTGTAATGAGAATGACTGAATGTATACATGTAATGTAATGTTATTGATTGTATGATAAGATAGAGAATTATACCTAATGTAATAGAGTTATACATGATGAATAAAATCTATCATAGTTGATCTAGCTCATAGCCGTTGCATTATGATGCATTTTATGTAGGTTAATGGATATAGTTTGTTAATTTTACATATCCTTTCTTACTTCAACTTTATATAACTCTCTACATAAGCTTCTATGTTCTTCCTACCTTAACACGAAGGTATATATAATATTGAAGCAACTTAATCTTAGATACCTTATTTGTGCTCATTCTTTCTAATAGTACCACAATATAGTCTTCTTGGCAAGTAACTTATTCTCTAAGGTAAGAGCATGCTTAGGTACATACATTTTGCAATCACCAAAATAAATTGATATAATTATCTTTGTTACAAGTTTCAATTCCAAGTGTTTAGACTTTGTAAATCTCTTTACTATATATGTATAGAAGAACTATTGCTTTGAAGTATTAGCTACCAATTTGAAGAAGTGCCAATTTAATCTCTCTTCATGAGCACCATAGCTCTTCAATACATCTTACACCATTTCTTGTCAAAGGATACTTGCACAACCACATCATTTATCTTGTTAGTAGATAACAAGTTCCATGACAGACTTGGGATACATAGAACTCTCGAGGTTGCTTGATTCGGAAATTTTGGAGTATGATTTTGGCTCTCTCATGATGAACAATATTGAAATAATTTTTTTTCTCAAGATATAATTTCTCACAACCAAAAATCACACAGTCTAAAACTAATCCTAATGGAGAGTCATGTGGAAATATGCTCGATAGCTAATCATATATGAATCCTCACATGTATGCATTACAAAATCTTCAACAAATGTATCATTCTAGCATCATCCTAATAAGTCTTGAAATTTAAATAATTGTCAAATTCATTTTTGTTATTTTTATTCTTCTCTTTGTAGTCTTTTTAATGTGCCCAAACTTGTCATAATTTCAAATTTTTATCTTATATTTAATCAAAATTAGATATTCTTCTATAATTAGATATAGATTTATCCTTCTTATACCTTCCCTTCTCTTTCTCTTTTGACCATATAGAATGATGAGGGCGCAGCCCGAGACTTAGAAAATACCCAAAAACAAGAAAATAATTTTATTATTCAAAAAATGGAGCTTCTTACATGCAGAGGATCTCAAATCCCCAAGTTCTACAACACATGCAAGTTATAGAAAGCTACAGAATAACCCTTTCTCAATATGCGAGTTTATCCCCAAAAAGCTACCCAAAAATTAGAACCCTGCTCATAAATAGAGCTCATCTTTAGTTTGAAGCTAAAACAATATTCAAATTTGAGTTTAGGCAGTTTGGTGCCGAAAATTACAACTTGAAGTTCAAATTTCAAAAGAACATTTGCAATTTTATCTTTTAGAAAGTGTGCCAACTTCCTCGGGCCATAACTTTTGATTCGGGACTCCAATTCACGAACCGTTTGAACCGTTGGAAAGGTCTCGAAGTCAATAACGTGTTTGAAATCCACTATGCTGATTTTAGAAAGTTTTGGGGTCGTTCCAGGAACTCTAAGTGCCTCAAATCTAACTCAGAAGATTTTCAGGTGCAAATCTGGGAAACTAAAACTGCAATATCTTTCAACCCAGGAATAGAAAATAAAAATCATAAATTGGGAATTTCATTATGATGAAAAGGGTATCCAAAAATGTCAAAACAACTAAAAACTAAGAAACTTAAAATTTAACTATTTTTGGGTGATGCAAGATTGCCCTTACACTACTAGATGCTCCTGCATCAGACACCCAGGGTAATTTGAGAAGTGACCCCGTCACGTCTCAGATGGTTGAGGAAAAAAAACTGATCAATCGTTGCCTTAGATAGCCAGGATGAATCTTCCACAAGCCTTCCTCTCCATTTCACTGGATATTCTTCATACTACCTGTTTCTGGTACTCCTTCTCACATGACTATCCAAGATTGCTTCAAACTCCTCCCTTTCTGAAGTAGGTGCTGGAATGCCATACTGCCCTATTGTTTGTGCTTTCTCCATTCCACCTTCATGATACTCTGTCAAATCTGAAATGTTGAACATAGGGGAAATGTTGATTCCATCAGGAAACTCTACCTCATATGCATTCCCTGAATCATGCTTCTTCAAAATCTTACAAGGACCGAATTTCTTTATCTTCAATTTGTTATAAGTTCCCACGGGAAACCTTTCTTTCCTCAAGTGGACCATTACTTCATCGCCAGTCTGAAACTCCTTATTCCTCCTTTTCTGAGCTGCCTTAGCCTTATATTGCATATTCTTCTTATTAATGTGTTGGGCATGTGCAGGATCATGGTATGCCAAAAAGTGGCAATGGAGAAAAAAATACATGTTTCTACGACTCAAAAATGCGAAAATGGTGAGTTGACTTTTTGGAGCTAGGGTGACTACCGAGGCAGAGGGAAAACTTAGTTTTAGGAATCGGATATCCGATCCAAATCGGATATCTGATTTTGTTGAAGTATAAAAAAAACTCATTTCGAAACACTCATTCCGATCCAGACAAAAGGAAACTTAGTTCTGGGAATCGGATATCTGATTTTGTTAAGTATATATATATAAAAAAAAGGCCCGCGACCATGTCATTCTCATTTGTTTTCGGCTCATCGGCGGCGGGCGCACAGTGGAGAGCGAAATCTGATATCCAATTTGGAGTCCATCTCTAACAGGTAAAGTTCTTTATTTTTTATCAAATTTTCAATTAGATTTGTTTATTTTTAGTTGATTTTTTTCAAAATATTGTTTTTTGGTAGAAAAACTAGGGTTTTTTGGTAGATTTACAAAAAACCATAAAAATTGAAGAAAAATAGTAAGAAACTACTTTTTTTAAAAATGTAATGGCATTTCCATAGCATACAGACATTGAGAGCAAATAAAATACAAAGTTCAATCCATGAATTATAGAAAATAGATTTTTGTTGGTTATATTCATATCGCTGATTACATTGCACAAAACATACTATAACTGCATAAATATCAAATGGTGACAGTTGTCGATGCTACCACATTTTTCATACATGTCTACCAAAGCATTTTATCAAATAGTTCACTGCCTTGCTGCTATGGCTAAAACCCTAAAACAGGTGCTTATGAATAAGTTATGGATGCTTGGAAAAGATCTATCAAAGCATAATGGTAAGCAATAGCATAGACAAGGCAGTGAACTGTTTCAAAAAATGCCTCAAAGAAATGTGGTCTCATGGTGATGGAATGCCATGACAATCCATAGCAATTTGCTTGTCATGGCATTAGTTATGGCATTCCATCACCATGAGACCACATTTTTTTGAAGCATTTTTTCAAATAGTTCACTACCTTTTCTATGCTACCACATTTTTCATACATGTCTACCAAATCATTTTATCAAACAGTTCGGCCTTCATGCTATGGGTAAAAGCCTAAAACAAGTGCTTTCCAGACAAGCTATGGATGCTTGAAAAAAAATCTACCAAAGCATAATAGTAAGCAATAATAACATAGACAAGG
>VDFB02193867.1:560156845-560182063 GCA_007258455.2 Sequoia sempervirens
AACTCGTAGTCCACTTGTATGAATTGCTTCTTCAGTTTCTCTACCATGCAATCCCATCTGGTGATCTTGCCTTTTCCTCTTCGATTTCTTTCCAACTAGACCTCTTCCCACCAAATACTGGCATGGCCCTTCAGCTTCATTTTCGCAAACTTAACCCGATCTAGGTCCTCTATTTCCTCATACTCAAAATATTCTTCTAGCTCGTTGATCTAGTCGATCAACTCTTCCGGATTCAAACTTCCAGAATAACTGTGGATTTCTGCTCTGGGTCTTTTTCCGATCTTCGAAATGGCCCTTATTAGCTGCATTTGGTCTTCATCAATTTCTTCTTCTTCCTCTTCTACATTTGAACCTTCTTCCTCTCCTTCATCCTCACTTTCCTCCCTCGGATTTAACCCTCTACTCAACTACTCTTGTAACATATCAATCTGTCTCTAGAGGGCTACCAGTGCATCTCTTCCACCAGCATTTCTACCACCTCAACCACCTTTGGCACCACCACACCTACTAAACATCACTCTTGGAGGCATCTTTCTTGACCTCGACCCACAACCACAGTCCTGGTGTGAACTGCCTCATGATCGGCGATTTGTCCACACGCTCAAAAAAACCTCGCTCTGATACCACTTGATGAGAGTGTAGCCTGAGACTTAGAAAATACCCACAAACAAAAAAATAATTTTATTATTCAGAAAGTGGAGCTTCTTACATGCAGAGGATCTCAAATCCCCAAGTTCTACAACACATACAAGTTATAGAAAGCTACAGAATAACCCTTTCTCAATATGAGAGCTTGTCCCCAAAAAGCTATTCAAAAATTAGAAACCCGCCCATAAATAGAGCTCCTGTTTAGTTTGGAGCCAAAACAACATTCAAATTTGAGTTCAGGCAGTTTGGTGCCAAAAATTATAACTTGAAGTTCAAATTTCAAAAGAACATTTGTAATTGTATCTTTTAGAAAGTGCGCCAACTTCTCAGGGCCATAACTTTTGATCTGAGACTCCGATTTGCGAACCATTTGAACCGTTGGAAAGGTCTCGAAGTCAATAACGCGTTCAAAATTAACTACACCAATTTTAGCAAGTTTCGAAGCTATTCCTAGAACTCTAAATGCCTCAAATCTAACTCCAAAGATTTTTAGGTGCAAATCTGGGAAACTAGAACTGCAATATCTTTCAACCCAGAAATAGAAAATAAAAACTATAAATTGAGAATTTCATTATCATGAAAAAGGTATCCAAAAATTTAAAAACATCTAAAAACCGAAAAACTTGAAATTTAACTATATTTGAGTGATGCAAGATTGCCCTTACACCATTCGATGCTCCTGCATCATAGAAATAAGTAATATGTATCTTTGGTAGTTTTTTATCCTTTACCTTTACTCTTATAAAAAATAAGCATCCACAACTTCTCTTAGTATCATTTTAGCAATAGTCATAATACCAAATTGTTCCACAAATCTACAAAGAACATGACAAGGTAATGCATTAATCTTAGTCATCTATTTGGGCATTAATGGATTTCGATTGGTTCACTACAATTTCACATTTGAACGTCTAGAGTTCCCTTCACCATCACCCGTTTTCAAGGGATAGAACCTATTCTTTCAATATAGGTCGTCGATTGCAGTTCCTCTTGATACATTTCGAAATATTAAATCTACCAAACATAGTTTAATGAGATTCCTTATCTTTCTATCAAACACTATTTAGTCATCCACTAACATAGCCACAATTTTGTTTTCGAAAACCACAATTCACAACTCTTGATCTATGGTTACTTTTTTTAGAGGCTACCATTTATGATGTGGAGGAGAGTGCTCCAGATTTCTATGGGAAGAGAGCAGGTCAAACCCAAGACGGGGAAGGTAAGTTAGAGCTGCAATGTAATCTTGACATGCGGTGGGCAGTAAATCTTTCGGTGCAAGCTGGTAACTAAGGAAAATCCATATCAACCAGGTTATGAAGTCTAGGCAACAAAACACCTCATAGAAACCCAGTTCGTGGAGGTACATCAAAACCAGCAATTTTTCTCGGGTGGTGGTGTTTTCCTTAGGTAGAAAGATGCTCACCCACAGACCCATAAACTCATGTAGTCTTACATATGTGGTGGTTATATTCTTTACGAATCGTTTTGGGATTTATGAAACTTTAGCAGTCAGTACAACATTGCTCTCTTACCCTTTAACTAACATGTTCTTGTAGACAATTATGAATCACTCTCGTTTTGAACCATTGTTGATCCCTACTTGTAGGATTTTTTATGTCTGCTTGGAAAATGCAACTCAAAATGAAATGTAATGCCAATCTTAAAATATCTAGAGCTATTTTGAGAGATGCCTCTTATGTCAAGGGTTGGAAGGCATGAATGTTAATTACATTGTTATTTCTGTGTTTTTTTCAAAAATAATAATCTTGGAGCCATTCATATGTCAAACATGTGGATGGAAATTCCCTCCACAAGACCAAATTAGAATTGATAATTCAAGCATATGTTAAAAGAAACGGCCTAAATATATGGTGTAGCTGCATTGCATTCAAATTTTCCAAGAAACGCTCCTCTTCCCTTGCCCATAATTCTTTTATTTTATTATTTATTTAAATTAAAAATTTCCACCATTGTTTGGTTGGAAAATCCTTCCCACCAATTTGTCTCAATTTATTTTATTTTATTAATTTATGAAATTATCTTAAATGCATCATATGCAATTCAAATGTTTCATATTTCAAATTGATTCTTAATAGTGATATGGAGGGAAACATCCAATCTCAAGATTTAAATCTACAAATCATTAAACTAATCTAAATCAATTCCACAAATTTTAAATTTGATCAAAGATTATAACTCAGAAATTATAAATTGAATTAAAAAACTTAAAAATAAATATTGATATTATTTATAAACTTATACATTAATCATTATGTCAAGAATAAATAAACTAAAACAAACAAATAAATAAATATACAATTTTCACCATTAAAAATGCGTTTCAGTTAACTAGACTTTAAAAAAATGTTGTTATGTTCTATTATAAAGTCACATTTATATTTGTTGGGAATCACAAAAAAACAATATTCACTCACCACTTTAAAAATGAGTGGACAACGAGAGCACATCTTTTAGATTGAGTTTAGATTACAGGGCCCTTATCTTCATTCGTAGTATATTTTTTACTATCGTATTAAAGCTAATAGAAACATCAGATATATTCATATTTACTTACACATTTTCACAGTCTAATTCTCTCCATCCTGTGAGAAATTTCTTTCATGTCGAAATCCAAACAAGAAATACTGTGATTCATGAGAAATGTACGTTGAAGAAAGGTTGAATGTTGAATAATTGTCGTTGAAGAAAGGAGCTAGTCGCTAGAGGAGGAACATCATTGAAAGCTGCAACTATCAAGAAAAAGTCATCATTGAAGGAATCATTAGATCCACTGCCGCTTTGTAATCGAAAGAGCATAGCCGTAGCTATCAAGAGACCCGCCGTCGAAGAACAGCGATCGATGTTTTTGGTTTGCAAGGTGAAGTCGTAGCATTTGTAAAATAGTTAAAGAGGATGCGAGTTGTCCGGAGAAGATTGAAGAGTTGATAAGAAAGTTGATCATGTTTGCAAGGAGCAAGTTGTCACAAGAGATCTAGAAGAGATCGTGGAAGGGTGAAGAGATCGTTTCAAAATACCAAGAGAATCGTCGTTCATGAAGTCAAATCATGGCCAGAAAAGTATTTTAGGCTTATAAGAAGTCACATGAATATCTAATGGTTGATAGAAGGGATTATAGTGAATGTTTACCATTGTATTAGTCAATAAGTGATTATAAATGGGTATCCAAGGTTTTAGACTGGGATCCATCTTTTTTAGAATATAGGGGAGTATTTGAAAATTATTAGTGTAATTATTCTATGAGGAATGTTGGAGTAAATTAATTAGATGACATAGTCAAGCTGTTTAATGTCATCCATAGCCAACCAAGCACTAACTTATATCGCTAAACATCATTCATATCATTCACGTTGATCTCTCACCTATCCACAATAAATTCTTTATCTAACATTGTGCTTCAGTAAATCCAACATTTATTATGTATTTTCCTATAAATCTAATGCATGTGCATGTATTCATCAAAGCTCAATTTTTGATTTCTCTATTCCATATTTGGTTTCATGGTAACTTCAAGTTAGTTTTGTTAACCAATATTGCTCAAATTCTTTTGGTCACAAAATTATCAGCGAACACTAAATAAGTTATAGACTTGCAGTTGCCCAAGGATTATAGAATTTGTCCCATCAACTAATTATTAGAAACATCAAACTTTTGAAGTGAAACCAAATTGCCAATGTTTTCAAGAATAGCCCCAAAAAAATTATTGTTGTAGATGACTAGCTATGAGTATGATTATTGAGTTCACCAATAATATATGGCATAGATCTCCATAAATTTTTGAAAATCAAAAACCAGGTTTTTAATGATTGGAGGTTTCCTATGACTTCTAGAAATGTACCTATTAGATTGTTAGTGTCGAGGTAAAGATTTTCAAGCAACATCAAATTGGTTATTCCTACAAGTATGATTCGTGTCATATTATTTGTACCTAAACTCCAATAGGTCAACTCCGTTAGGTTTCCAATTCCCTCTAGTATCAAACCTATTAACAAATTTACGACTAGGTCCAAATGGATTAAATTCATAAGCTTTCCAACCCTGAGGGAAATGGTTTCACTCAATTTTCTTACACTCATGTCTAACTCGGTTAATTGGGTCAAGTTGAAGAGGGATTCTTGTAATATTCCTTCAAGCGTGTTTTCGGTTAAATAAAAGGTGTCCAAATAGAAAATATGCCAATACTCATGAGCAATGGTCCCTTAATAAGGTTTGTTCCAACATCAAGGCACTCAAGATTGCTACAGTTTCTTATTTCTTCAAGGATGGAACTTATAAGATTGGTTGGGCCATAAAGTCATAATTGAACAAGTAGTTTCAAATTTCCTAGTGGAGGTAGTATATAGCCAATCAACGAATTACCCCCTAGAAATAGTACCTCAAGTGAAGTACAATTACCTAGAGCTGTAAGGATTTGGGTCTTCAACTTGTTGCCATTCACGAAAATGTATTGTAAAATTTATTAAGTTTCCCCAACTAGGATGGAATACTTCCTATCAAGTTGTTACAACCAATAGTAAAGTATAATTTAAAACAATTAGTTAGAAGAGAAGGCAGGTTGAATGTTACCTTCAAAGTAAAGATACAAGAGTCATGTTCTTGTCAGATTCTTGACACCAAGGACCAAATAAAGGAGAGACGTGCAAGCTCTTAGAGAAATTGGAATACTTCCATTCAGATTGTTATAAAACAAGCGACGATGTTGTAAGTTAACCGGGCCACCAAATTCTTATGATATGCTCCCCGTCAAGTTGTTGATTGGAAGTATAATCCACTGAAGGTGTCTATAATTAAGCAAATCATGTCAGGATGGAACCCATCAGCTAATCGATTTGAGGTCGAGTAGCCTCAACACTTTCAATTGGCCAAGCTGAGGGGAATCCTTTTAGTGAAGGAATCAGCCAAGATATTCAAAGCGTGCAGCAAGGAGAGGTATCCTATGGATGGAGAAATGGTACCTTCTAATCCCAATTGAGAGGGAATGATGACATCTGTTGGTTTGGATTTTATGGAGTTTTAATTACAGATCTCAATTTTAATTTCCACTTAAATAGAGTCATCTTGTAATCAAAATTTGTGTTGTGTAAAATATAAAAAATTACAAAGATTCTCATAGCAATCAACGTTTCTATGTTTGTTTTTTTTGTAACCTCTAGTTATCAAGGATGGCATGCGCGCTCGAGAATGTTTCTATTCATTTTGGCTGCATGATAAAATTGTAGGGATGCAAATTGTGACCAACAGTCGTATAATATTTGTATGTAAATTTTTATTTTACCAATATATTTGAATCCCTTTCTTGGCCATTCTACAATTTTAATCATCGAAAAAATATACTCTCAAGGTAGTATACTTTCAAAGGTTTTCTTTAAAAAAATGAAGTTGAGATGATGCACAATACCTTTCTTGGAGGGTTTTTCGATGCGAAGTATCTCATAGTTGTTTCAAATGTACAATTTACAAAAATGGCATCCATAGGAGCAATCAAAACTTGGAATGTTGAAAGCGTTGGCGCTTCACATGACTACAACAATGAAGATACACTACTTGCTTTCTTTGCTTAGGGATTTGGAATTTTCACTTGTATACTCTAACAAATGTTGTTTGTTTATCTTTGAGGTGGTGTTCAACGTCAAGTTTGTGTTGAACTCTTTTCTTGGAAGTGGCAAAGTGTCATCCCAGGCTCAAAGAGAATTTTTGAAATAATCAAGGGAAATATTGAAAAAAGTGTGTATACTTGGAGAAAACCTAAAAAGCCTGTGGTTAGACAATTATAAATTTATGAAGCAAGCATAGAATCATTTCAATGAAAATAAAAGGAAAGCCAACTGCAAGAATCTCTTTCAATTCATTATGGGCCTCATTTGGAATCCGACGATAATAGAAGATTTACAAATGATCTTGAATGCTTGTTGCTTGTTGTAAAAAAAAATCATATTCAAAGTGAAAATTATGTGACAATTACAACACTTCCATTGTTGAATGTAATAATCAACCTACTAACTTTGTAAAGGAATGTGGATATGATGAAAAATTATATTGAAGCTTATCAAAAATCTTGGGACCTCATACGTCTTTTGTCAATAAATTTGATTCTCAATGTCCACATACAATTGATATGTTCAAAATTATCGACATTGAAGTTGATTTAGTATATTTTTCTATTTGCCATGAATTCCATTTTTTCCTAAAAATACACAAGGAAAAGCTTAATTCCTTAAATAAATTGTCCAACATGGCAGCTCTTGAGGTGACTCACAAAAGGACCTTTGAAACAATAAATGAGCTATTGAAAGAAGCTAAGGAGAAACTCAATGCATAGAAGCTGGCAATTATAAGAAAAAAAAAGACCAAAATGGAGGAGAGGAGAAAATATTTGAGAAAGAATATTGTGATTCAATAGATTGGAGTACAATAACATCCAGTTACAAAAATATAGTGTAAGTAGATTCTTGGCCTCAATTTTAACCATGGAAACAAGTAGATGGGTCCATATTGTTAAAATTGCAGCTGATAATTAGTTTACACACTCTATATTTGTTGTAATTGGCTTCTATTGCACTCCAATCCCTTAAATCACAATATTCTTCCTCAAAATTTTGCTTCTTTCCTCCATTTTGCTATTCTTTGCTTATGATTGCCAACTTTTGTGTGTTGAGTTGTTCCTTGGCTTCTTTTAGTAGCCCGTTTATGGGTTCAAAGGCCTTGTCGTGAGCCACCTTAGGATCTGCCAAGTTGGGAAATTTATTTAAGGAATTAAGCTTTCCCTCTTGTATTTTTAGCAACATTTGAAATTCATTGTAGACAACCACATCTATTGGGTAAGCTTCAATGTCAATAAATTTAAGCATATCAATTGTAGTGGTACATTGAGGATCACAATTATCAATAGAAAAAATGAAGTCCCAAGATTATTGGTAAGCTTTCCCTCTTGTATTTTTAGCAACATTTGAAATTCATTGCAGACAACCACATCTATTGGGTAAGCTTCAATGTCAATAAATTTAAGCATATCAATTGTAGTGGGACATTGAGGATCACAATTATCAATAGAAAAAATGAAGTCCCAAGATTATTGGTAAGCTTCAATACACTTTTCATCATATCTGCATTCCTTTGCAAAGGTAAGAGGTTGACGATTACATTCAACAATTGATAATAGTGTTGTAATCCTCATAAAATTTTCATCTAGACTAGGAAAATACTTTGCAACTAGTGGTAAAATTTCAAGTTCATTTTCAAATATTTTATTATCATCATTTTCCAAATGAAGCATAATGAATTTGAAGAGACTCTTGTAGTTGTAGCCTTTCTTTTTGTTTTCATTGAAATGGTTCTCCAATTGCTTCATGTATTTATGAAATGATTCTCCAATTGCTTCATGTATTTATAATTGATTATTAATATGATTTTTGGATTTTTTTCCAAGCATACACACTTTCTCCAATATTTCCCTATATTTTTTAAATTCCCTTTGGGATTGGGATGACATTTTATTACTTCCAAGCAAACAGTTCAACACAAAATTGAAGCTAAACACCAATATAGAGATTAAAAAATAGCATTTGCTAAAACAGACAAATAAAAACTACAAATCCCTAAGCAAATAAAGCAAGTAATGTATCTTCATTGTTGTGTCCATGCAAATCATCAACCCTTTCAACATTCCAAATTTGATTGCTCTTGTGGATTCCATTTTTATAAATACATTTGAAATAGCTCTAAGATACTTTTCGTCCAAAAATCCTTCACAAAAGATCTTATGCATTGTCTTAGCTTCATTTTTTAAAGAGTAAACCTTGAAAAGTATACTTCATTAAGAGTATACTTTTATTGTTGAGTAAAATTGTAGAATGAAAAAAAAATAAAAAAATAAAAAATAAAAAATATATATTTGATAAAATAAAAATTTAGATATATTGGACTACTGGTCACAATTTGCATCTCTACAATTTAAACACACAACCATAACAAACAAAAACATTCTCCATGCCATCCTTCATAACTAGAAATTAGACCAAAAAACACAAAAAAAAAAACACATAATAGAGAAACGTTGGTTGCTATGCCAATCTTTCCATTTTTCATTGTTTAAATGACACAAATTGATTACAAGATGCCTCTATAAAACTAAAACTGAGATCTGCATATTCAAACTCTATAAAATCCTCTTATTTCGAGGATTCTAATCAAATGACCAAGGCTTCCTACGCACCCAATGACTGATAATGTCCAACCAAATCCAATTCCTAACCCTTGCCCAATAGCAATCACTAACCTGTGCTCATCTACCATGCTCCACGATGGATTTTCCCCCTTTTCTGAAGGTGAAAGTAATGTCACATTTTTAATGCATTTCCTGAAAGTGAATTTATCGTCACAGAAACACGAAGGGTTTCCCTGATATGATCTCTCATCAGGAGTCAGAAATTGTGGTCCTCCGGGCATATGCCCACAGAGAATGTCGAAAAAAAACATTGAAATAGGCCAAATATAACAAGTTAGATAGCTCCTCAAAGTATCCACACCCTCTAACTATTCAAAAACAAGTCCAACAGTTCTAGGGTTGATATTTAGCATAGATAGATGTAGGTATCTGACCTTCCAAATGATTCCTAGACAGATTTAACAACCTCATGCTAGATAGATTCCCAATGTTTTTTTTTGTATTTGCCCAATAAAATTATTGTATGGCTGGTCTAGTATAGTGTTCATGGGTAGCCCATAAGTAATTGTATACTCAATTCCTTTTATTGCTATGGGCAAGTTTTCATAGAGTGCGTTACTTCTCAATTGAGAAGATCTTTCTTAGTTTTTTAAGACAAAATTTTAAAATCAAGAAACTTCTAGTTTGAATAGATTTTTTCTATTTCTAATTAAGAAAAATCTAATTCGAATAGAAGCTCCTCGTATTATCCAAAACTTCTTCTTTCGAAAGCTTTCCTACTTTTTATAAATATGTCAATATTTATCTCTCCCATGTATTATTGATGAAGTATGATTTTCAAAAAGCTCCTGATGTAAAAGATTTTCTAAGATAATAAAAGCTATTGATGCTTGCCCCGTGGTTTTTCCTCCACATTGGAGGTTTTCTACATAATCTCTATGTTATTGTCAATATCTTATTTGTTGTCTATTTTATTTACTGTGTTTCAATTTTATTGCTGTTGTTATTATTTTTATTCTGGTTTAAATTACATAACAACTGGTATCAAAGCAAAGTTGTTGGAAGATTTGGTGTGTGTAGGTTTTATTTCTCTCTTTCATTGAGTAGCATGGAAGTCACAACGAGTGACATGGAGAAGTTAAATGGGGCTAATTTTTCCCTATGGAAATCCCAAATGGAGGATATATTAATTCTAAAAAATCAGTATTTGCCACTCGAAGGAATATCAAAAAAACCCACAACGATGACAGATGAAGATTGGAAAAAGTTGGATAGAAAGGAATTTGCAACCATTCGTCAATATTTGGCTAAAAATGTATATTTTAATGTTGCTAGAGAGAAGACAGCGGTAGAGCTATGGAAAAAGCTTCATGATCTATATGAAAAGAACACAGTGTCAAATAAAGTTTTTTGATGAAAAAACTATACAATCTCAAGATGAAGAAGGGTGCTTCAGTTGCAGAACATTTAAATGAGTTCAGCAT
Organism: Sequoia sempervirens; assembly: GCA_007258455.2. NCBI lineage: Eukaryota > Viridiplantae > Streptophyta > Pinopsida > Cupressales > Cupressaceae > Sequoia > Sequoia sempervirens. Next base: position 560,167,163 of record VDFB02193867.1, read on the forward strand.
AATTACTAGTCAACTTGCCTCTGTTAAAATCACTTTGGATGATGAGATTAGAGCCATCTTATTAATGTGTTCAATGTTAGACAGTTGGGAGAATTTGATCGTAGCTATTAGCACTTCGACACCTGGAGGAACTCTGAAGTTTGATGATGTTAGTAGCAGTTTAATGAATGAGGGGTTGCAACATAAATCAATGACAGAGAACCAAGGAGGATAAGCCTTAGCCCTAGCTGATCGTGGTAGAAAATTTGATCGGACCAACAAGGGTGTTCGAAGTCAAGAGGAAGATCAAAATCAAGAAGAGGCAAAATTACCTATTATCATTGCGGCAAACTGGGACACATGAAAAGAGAATATCGATTTTGGAAACGAGAGCAAAAGGAACAAAAACCAGCAAGTGCAAATGAAAATACTATGGCTGTTGCATCAAATGGTGAGGTATTAATTACTATTTCATATGAGGATGCATGTCTTTGTGCTTCTAATCATGATATTGATTAGATTTTAGATTACGGAGCCTCCTACCATGCTACCCCAAGTAGAGGAAATTTTATTTCTTATAAATCTGGTAATTTGGGTAAGGTTTGCTTGGGTAATAATAATTTATGTAATATTGAGGGAGTGGGGGATGTTTTAATAAAAACAGAAGATGGTTGTAGTGTATTGCTTAAACAAGTCAGGCATGTACCAAAGCTTGGAATGAATCTAGTTTCAGTTGGAAAGCTAGATGATGAATGCTGCCATATAGTATTTGGCAAGGGATGCTGGAAAATCGTAAAGGGTTTGCTGGTTGTTGCAAAGGGGCAGAAAACAAGCACTCTTGATATGTTAAAGTCGAAGCTGCAGAAGTCAAATATTGCTATTGTTGCAAAGGAGCATGCAATGGATTTATGGTACAAAAGACTTGGACACATGACATAAAGAGGCCTGAAAATACTTGCTGAGCAAAACCTTTTGCCTAGAATAAAAGGTATTGAATTTAAATTTAGTGAACATTGTATTATGGGTAGACATAAAAGAGTGTCTTTTTTAAGGAATAATTCGAAAACAGATATATAAATATTAGATTTGGTGCATTTTGATGTTTGTGGCCCATTTAATATAAAATCACTAGGTTGGGCTGCTTATTTTGTAACTTATATTGATGATGTGTCAAAAAAGGTGTGGAATTTCCCTATTAAGAGTCAGGATCAAGTTTTAGATGTTTTTCAAAAATTTCATATGGCTGTTGAAAGGGAAACTAACAAACTATTAAGATGTATTAGAATAGATATTGGTGGGGAGTTGCTCCAAAGCCTTCACAAAATATTGCAGTAAACATGGGATAAAGCATGTAAAAATAGTTCTTCTCACTCCACAACAAAATGGAACAGTTGAGAGAATGAATCAGACAATACTGGAGAAAGTGAGAAGTATTCTTTCAAATTTTGGTTTGCCTAAACATTTTTGGGCAAAGGCTATCCAAACTACTTGTTACTTAATAAACCACTCTCCCACTACTTCATTAGATGGAGGTATTCCCAAAAAGGTATGGACTGGTAAGGAGTTATATTATTCTCATTTGAAAGTTTTTGGTTGTGAAGCTTATGTGCACATTCCTAAAGAATAAAGGTCCAAGTTGGATGAAAAATTATTGAAATGTATTTTCTTAGGATATGCTGACAATGAGCTAGGCTATCAGTTGTGGGATCCTCTAAAGAGAAGAATTATTAGAAGTAGGGATGTTAGTTTTAATGAAGGACAAATGTTTAAAAATACTAACAAAAGTGTGGAGATGTAGAAATTTGTTGAAATTATAGGACAACAAGAAGAACAACAAGAAAATTTACCACCATTACAAGAAGCCACTGCTAGAAATAATGACTAGCCATTACAACATAATGGAAATGAGGAACAACAAGAAGTAGAAACCGTGCAAGAGCCATTACAAGAGATTCCACTTTGTAGATCTACTAGGCCTCAAAAGGTTTCACAAATATATCCTCTCTCAAATTATATTTTATTAACTGATGAAGGTGAACCTAGTTGTTTTCAGGAAGCTTGTCAAGATGAGCTTTTTTTGGTTGTGAAGCTTATGTACACATTCCTAAAGAATAACGGTCCAAGCTGGATGAAAAATCATTGAAATGTATTTTCTTAGGATATGCTAACAATGAGCTAGGCTATCAATTGTGGGATCCTCTAAAGAGAAGAATTATCAGAAGTAGGGATGTTATATTTAATGAAGGACAAATGTTTAAAAATATTGGCAAAAGTGTGGAGATGCAGAAATTTGTTGAAATTACAGGACAACAAGAGAAACAACAAGAAAATCTGCCACCATTACAAGAAGCCACTGCTAGAAATAATGACCAGCCATTACGACATAATGGAAATGAGGAACAACAAGAAGTAGAAACCGTGCAAGAGCCATTATAAGAGATTCCAGTTTGTAGATCTACTAGGCCTCAAAAGGTTTCACAAATATATCCTCTCTCAAATTATATTTTATTAACTGATGAAGGTGAACCTAGTTATTTTTAGGAAGCTTGTCAAGAAGTAGAAACCGTGCAAGAGCCATTACAAGAGATTCCAGTTTGTAGATCTACTAGGCCTCAAAAGGTTTCACAAATATATCCTCTCTCAAATTATATTTTATTAACTGATGAAGGTGAACCTAGTTGTTTTCAGGAAGCTTGTCAAGATGAGCATAGTAAAGAATGGTAGAAAGCAATGGAGGATGAAATGGACTCTTTGCAAGAAAATAGAACTTCCCAAGATTTGGTAAAGCTTCCAAAAGGAAGAAATGCTCTACGAAACAAATGGGTGTTCAAACATGAGGGTGATGAGAAGAAGAGATACAAAGCAAGGTTGGTCGTGAAGGGATTTGCTCAAAAAGAAGGTATTGACTTCAATGAAATTTTTTCACCTGTTGTTAAAATGTCATCCATTAGAGTTATTCTTGGTCTTGTTGCTACTCTATATTTGGAATGTGAACAGTTAAATGTAAAGACTGCCTTCCTTCATGGAGAATTGGAAGAGGAAATTTATATGAAGCAGCCAGAAGGCTTCAAAATAAAAGGTAGAGAGAACTTGGTTTGCAAGTTGAAGAAGAGCCTCTACGGGTTGAAACAAGTACCTTGCCAATGGTATAAGTTAAATTTGATTCTTTTATGTTGAGCATGGTTTTAATATACTAGAGACTGGTCATTGTGTCTACATCAAGAGATATGACTAGGACAAGTACATTATATTAGTGTTATATGTGGATGATATGTTAGTTGTTGGACAGGATAAGAATATGATTAACAAGTTGAAGAAGGATTTGAGCAGGCAGTTTGCAATGAAGGATTTGGGTCTAGCACAACAAATATTGAGCATGAAGATCATTCGTGATAGAAAGAAGAAAAAATTGTGGCTGTCACAAGAAAAGTATATTGAGAAGGTGCTTGACATATTTAATATGAAGTATGCCAAACTAGTTTGTACACCTCTTGCTTCCCATTTCAAATTAAATTCTGATTCATGCCATTGTAATGATAAGGAGAAGGAAGAAACGAAACATATTCCTTATGCTTCAGCAGCCAGTAGTTTAATATATGCCATGGTATGCACACGACCAGACTTTGCACATTCAGTGGGAGTAGTTAGCAAGTTTCTTGCCAATCCAAGAAAATAACACTAGCAAGCAGTGAAATGGATGTTAAGATACCTTAAGGGTACTAGTCATTACTATTTATGTTTTGATCATACTAATATGGTGCTTGAAGGTTTTACAGATGCAGATATGGCTAGAGATGTGGACACTAGAAATTCCACCACTGGTTATCTATATACATTTGCAGGAGCAACAATGTCTTGGGTATCTAGGCTACAAAAAATAGTAGCTCTCTCCACAACAGAGGCAGAATACATGGCTGCAACTGAAGCTTAAAAAGAGATGTTGTGGATACAACAATTCCTTGGAGAGTTGGGCATAAAACAAGACAAGTATGTGCTATATTGTGATAGTCAGAGTGCTATTCACTTGGCAAAAAACCCAGCTTTTCACTCACGAACCAAACACATTGACTTAAGGTATTATTGGATTAGGAAGGTGTTGGAGGAAGGAAATCTACACTTGGAAAAGATCCATACAGTTGAGAACCCTATGGATATGTTTACAAAAATACTGCCAAAGGCCAAGCAAGAGTTATGTAGGAGCTTGGAAGGCCTGTAGATGACTTGATGCACAGGCTTGGGCAAGGATCAATAGCAAAAAGGACCATCTACAATTGCAGTTTGTTATCCAGGAGCCTTGTATTTAGCTTCAAGTGGAAGAATGTTAGTTGTGAAAGCTAAATTTAGCTTCAAGTGGGAGAATGTTAGTTTTTGAAGACTAAATTTAAAAATCAAGAAACTTCTATTTTGAATGGATTTTTTCTACTTCTAATTAAAAAAAATCTAATTTGAATAGAAGCTCCTTGTATTATCCAGAAACTTCTTCTTTGATGCATAAGCATCCAATGGTGTAAGGGCAATCTTGCATCACCCAAAAATAGTTAAATTTCAAGTTTCTTATTTTTTAGATTTTTTTACATTTTTGGATACCCTTTTCGTCATAATGAAATTCCCAATTTATGATTTTTATTTTATGTTTTTGGGTTGAAAGATATTGCATTTTTAGTTTCCCATATTTGCACCTAAAAATTTTTTGAGTTAGATTTGAGGCACTTAGAGTTCCCAAAACTAGCTAAAATTGCAATAGCTGATTTTCAGCGTGTTATTGACTTTGAGACCTTTCCAACGATTCAAACGGTTTGCGAATCGGAGTCCCGGATCAAAAGTTATGGCCCCGAAAAGTTGGCGCACTTTCTAGAAGATACAATTGCAAATGCTCTTTTGAAATTTGAACTTCATATTGTAAATTTTTGGCGCCAAACTGCCTAAACTCAAATTTGAATGTTGTTTTGGCTCCAAACTAATGAGGAGCTCTATTTATGGGCATGTTTCTAATTTTTGGGTAACTTTTTGGGGACAAGCTCGCATATTGTGAAAAGGTTATTCTGTAGCTATCTGTAACTTGCATGTGTTGTAGAACTTGGGGATTTGAGATCCTCTGCATGTAAGAAGCTCTATTTTCTGAATAATAAAATTTCTCTTGTTTGTGGGTTATTTTCTAAGTCTTGGGTTGCGCCCTTATCATTCTTTCGAAAGTTTTCCCACTTTTTATAAATATGTCAATATTTATCTCTCCCATGTATTATTAATCAAGTATGATTTTTGAAAAGCTCCTAATGTAAAAGATTTTCTGAGATAATAAAAGCTATTGATCCTTACCCCGTGGTTTTTCCTCCACATTGGAGGTTTTCCACGTAATCTTTGTGTTATTGTCAATATCTTATTTGTTGTCTATTTTATTTACTATGTTTTAATTTTATTGATGTTGTTATTATTTTTATTTTGGTTTAAATTACATAACAGTCTTCACATTTGAAATCCCTCGAGGTCCTTCAAACTTAAGAGAATTCTTTCGTTGAAATCATTATTGAAAAAACCCATCACCTGTAAATTGGTCAACTTTGCGATCCATAGAGGTATTCTACACTCAAGTTCATTGGAGCTAAGGATTGAAACTCTCAATTCTTGATAATTTGCAAGCATGCCTAAAGGAAATTCACCTGTTTGTCGATTCTTGTTGAGATCTAGAAGCTTTAAATGTGTATAATTGGCCAAGGAAGTGCATACACTCCCAAGGAAATTATTAGAATGCACTGAAATAATTTCAACTGAAGAAAGAAAAATTAATATTTAGATCCCCATAGAATGAATTTTATGATAACTTTAGCCTCTTCAAGGCAGTGTTGTTAACCAATGTTGCTAAAACTCTACTGGTCAAAAAATTTCCATCCAACACTAAATCAGTTATAAAATTGTAGTTGCCCAAGGATTGTGGGAATTTGTCCCATCAACTAATTATCTAAAACATCCAACTCAAAGTGAAACCAAACTATCAATATTTCCAAGAATACCCCTAGAAGTTGTATTGTCATAACTAACAAACTTCTTTGATATAGAATATCTTGGGCTAAGAGTATTACAAACTGATAACAAGCCTGACTGATATAGACTAGCACTTGCACTAGAAGGGGTGCAAGGGTTACGCCGATAGAGAACTATTTGATTATAGTTAATTGAAATAAATATTTGTATAAAGTTCATTCTCGAGAAATAAATTGTAGTAACAAGAAGATGAAATACCAATTTTGAAACCAAACTAAACTCAAAAGAATTTTGTTCTAAAAGATTGAAAGCCAAATTGTGAGATTTTGCATCTATTAACAAGTTGATTGATAGCACAAACTAATGGGGCAAGACACTTTCATAACTTCAAAACTAAATTATATCGATGACCATCAAATAGATCTCTACCACAATGATGTCATGAATGTAAAATTTATTTTATTTATTTATCACAAATGCACAGCCAAGATGGATATTTGAAACACAAATTATCCAGCAAGAAACAGAGTTTTGGACATTTTCTTGTAAATTTGGAAGGGTTATGAAAAATTACATGATCATGATTAGTAGGTGACAAACAAAACTATAACCAAATAATTATTGAATCAAATTTTATTATTATTGCAAAAATAAAGAAAAATTACATAAGATAACAACAATAAAAGTTGTAAATGAAATTAACAAAGTAAAACAAGAACATCAAAGCTCTTACATAGAAGTTGTAGAAACAATAGATATAAGCAAAAATTACAGAAGTGGTTGCGGCAGAAGCTTATGCTTACAAAGAAACTATAGAAACAAGAGCAGTTGAAGAAGTTTAAACTATATCATAATTTCTTACACACAACTGACATACATTGAATATTTTCACAAAGCATTGGCAATGAAACTTCTAAATCCCACCTCTACAGCAGCTCTAGTCAAATTGTTGTAAATGAATTTTGGAATACTATCAAATGAATTGTGGACTAAACAATTTCCCATGGTAGGACAACCCATAGGTGAAAGACTATGGGTGGTCCTTGCTCTGCATCCTAATCACTCTAAAATTTACAAAATTACTACCATATTAATTGTGCTACAAGTATTAGAATGAGTTACATAAAATATTAGAATGTAACCACAAAGATCTCATAAATGATGAGAAATTATCCCATATCCTGAACTTAACACCAATTTTTTTTAATAATAGAGGTGTGATCTGACTGGATCATACAAAATATAACAAACTTGTGAAAAGACATGGGTTTTTTAGAACAATAAATTGGATCTAGGAAAACTGTGTGCAGGTGTATGTGTTAGAAAGATTACAGAGTAGGAAAAAGACAGAGTGTAGAGCTATTGCTTAAGTGCCATGGACTGTACCACATTTATAGTTGCATCTTCGAATATTATACATGTCACAATTTAGAATCCAAATTGAACAATCACTATTTTAGCTTCTTGTGTTTGATGGAATTACTTCGTGGGCTTATTAGAACCTTGCAGCACATAGGAATCTATAAATTAGAGGTTGCATTGGTAAAATTTTCATATTGTGCCTTCTCAGATTGATGGAAGAAGGAACAATTTAATGTTGTATTTCTTTTAGAATTAAGTAGAACAATTGTATGTAGTATTTCAAAGATATGGTCCAGACAAAGGAAAAGAGCATAGAAGCAAAGGAAAATATGCAACTAATCGAGTAAGGGAGAGATTGCACCTATAGCCAAGGTCTTATGGAATGGAACAGAGGAAGATTGTATCGAATCATTTGTACACTCATTGTATATGTTATTTTACTATATAATATAGGTAATAGACAATTGCAACTACCACAATCTATTTTTTCCACTGCTATAATATTTTTTCTCTCTTCAGAAGGATTTTTGGATAAATATAGTATTCTTAATTCTTCTCTAAGTTCTCTTCTTCTCTTGACTGTCACTTAATTTCTAATCAAGTAGCATTGTACAATTTCTTATTTCATAATTTCTACAAGCTTAGGCTTGAGAAATTAAGAATCAAACACTATTGTGCTGATCAAAGCAAACAAGAAAAACCAAAACCAGTCTCCCTCCAGTGGCTGTTTCAATCTGTTCACAATAAACAAAAATTAGTCCTAAATATGGAGGCTTCATCGTCGACACCATAGCAAGGGAGGAATTTATGGCACTGCATCTACGGTGAGATGTACAGTGAGATTTGATATGATTTTACAACTACAAGATTTGATGAAATATTTCATATTAAATAGCAACTCTCATAGGATAAAACTGAAGTTTGAAAACCACTAACTACCTCCCAGTTTAACAGTGATCTAGTGGTTGTTTTGTTTGGTGGAATGAGACAGGTTTCAGGCTTAAACCCTCACTATATATAGCCTATCAACTAAATATCTTTTTGTTTTGTTTTGGGGGAACCCAGGATGTTGAAAAGTGGGGAACTTTGTGGCTAGCTTATGAAATGAGTTGAGTTGTTTATGGAGATTTTGGAACTTCGTCCCACCTTCGCTTCTATTGATATCCCAAGTCTAGTGGAAGTAGATTTTTTGGGATATTTGAGCATCATATACTAGTCACTAACACTCGCCAACCTCATGAAGTATATCTTAATTTTTAGCAGAGCAGATGATCATGGAGAAGGTAAGCAATATATTGTTGGACCTCAATTTTATGATTCCTTCTTCCCCTACCTACTATAAATTTTGAACAGATTGATCTCTTATATATGTTGGTATCCACCAAGAGTATAATTCAGCTTTCTCTAAATTGGGTTCTTATAATTTATATCTTTTTTATCAGGAGGAACGTTTTCTCTATATTCATTATTATTTCAGCATGTCAATATGGGAAAAATACTGGCGAGCAATTCCAATAGTTTCCTTTGAATTCTAATTCGACCCATTTTGAAAAAACAAAATGATCTAGGAAATCTTAACCACAAGATAAAAGAACTTGAGAGGATCGTAGTGCCACATAGAATTTTTCTTATTTTTGTGATGCTTGGCACCTCCATGGTAATTGGCGATGGAGTACTCACTCCTGCAATTTCAAGTCTAAAATGAAATATTTGTATTTTAATTATTTCTGTCATATACTTTTTATAGAATTATTTTGAGTTTTGGGATGAGGTGAGAGGATTGTAGGGATCTCTTTGGTAATAGGTAGAACTGTAAGTTCAAATATCCTTTTATGGATTTCAAAATTATGCTAATGTTGATTATTACGTCAAAGGCGTGTCCTATATGACCTTTCAGAACTCATTTTTCCTATCAATCGTGCAAAACAAAAAAATAACTTGATTGACAGTAAAATGAATCTTAGTCGTCCATCATTTTAAACTTTCTCCTGCTTGCCAGCATATAACTCAAAGTTCTCGTGCATAGCATAAGAAGACATGGGTTTCCTAGCATGTCGCATTATTTCACTGTAATCGAAAAACTGGAAATACATAGAATGGGTTTGTTGAAAAGGTTTTAGAAACTTTCAAAAAAATTCAATCGGCAGGGGTAAAGTCAGAGTCCTCAACCATTGCTAACATCCTCCCCGCCTGTGCCAAAATGGGTGCTTTGGAACAGGCTATGCACAGGATAAAATATAGAGGGATTGTGTAAGATGTTGTAGTCGCAACTACTTTGGTAGACATGTATGCAAAATTTGGATGCATAGACAAGGCACATGAACCATTTGACATAATGCCTCAAAGAAATGTGTTGTCACAGAATGCCCTACTTGCAGGATATTCACCAAATGGACTTGTTGAAAAGGCTCTAGAGACTTTCAAGCATATGCAACTAATGAGCGTAAAGCCAGACTACAACCTTTGCCAACATCCTCGTAGCCTATGTTGAATGGGAGATTTGAAATAGGGTATGAATAGAGGCATTTTTTCATATGTTGTAGTTGTAACTAGAGCGGTAGACATGTATGTAAAATGTGGAAGCACATACAAGGCATGCAAACTGTTTGACAATGTGCCTAAGGGAAATTTGATCTCATGGAATGCCATGATTGTAGGATATGAATGAAATGAATTTGCTAACAAAGATTTAGAAACTTAGATTAAGAAACTACCAAGCAAATGAAATTGGTAGTTGTAATGCAAGCATTCTCCCCGCCTGTGCCAAAATGGGAGTTTTGGAACATAGTACAGACATCCATCAAAGTATAATGGAAGGGGGAATTTTGTCAAATATTATAGCTGGAAATGCTCTGATAGATATGTATGGAAAATATGGAAGCATAGACAAGGCATGTGAATTTTTTAACAAAATGCCTCAAAGAAATGTGATCTCATGGAATGAGATGTTTGTAGGGTATGCATAAAATGGATTTTACAAGGATGCTATCAAAATGTTTAAATTAATGTTGCACTCCTGAACATTATCCTAACAATATAGTGTTAGTGTAATTAAATTAATTATTACACTAGCATAAGTTAACTTAGGTCATTTAGTCCTAGGTTGCATTTTAATAAATCATTTAATAATTTCCTAGATAGGGTTCACATGTTGTCACATGTTGTTAGATCATGACACATGACAACATCTCATGCATCTTAGGTTTTCTCTCATGCCTATATATTCAAGGCATTTGTACATTTGTAATCATTTCATAGTGTAGATCAAAGGAATCTCTATTGTGCATGCCTAGTTGTAACACTTTCTTTGTGGTTGATTTTCCTTCCTGGCAAAGGTCATCCATTGAAGATTGCAGCGTCAAGGACCCTGTGCATCCATAATCTCAACATGGTATCAGAGCTTCTCCAATGAAACATCAACCCTCGATCAAGAAAGTTGGTGTGTGAGATTCTTGCGGGCTTGAAGGTTTCCATTGAAGGCTACTTGACTCCACCCAGGGACCAAGCTGATTTCTAAAGTAGATTAAGTCAGATCTGAGCTTGCCATTGTCTTCAAAAGGCCTCAAAACCCTAGGATCGCCTGCCCATTCATCAAAATCAGATACATCATTTCAAGAGCCATTAGAGGTATTTGGGTTTGCAAAATCAACTAGTACGATTTGTACAATTTTGAAATAAAAAAAACACTCGTTCATTGTCCTCTGAAGAAAAAAAAAAAGTCGCAAGCACTTTTTTTCAAAAAAAAATTGGGCATTTATCTATATATTTTTGGCAAAAAAATATATATTTGGAATTTTTCTTTATAGTTTGCAGAAATATTTGATCAACCTACAATTTTATTCTATAGTCGGCATCCTCCATTGGAATTTTACATGGGTTTGATTTTCTAAAATCAGTGGCATATATATTGGGGTTAATTTTTTTTTCAATAGACTATACTCCATTGGTCAACATATTTTCTACAGGGAATATTTTTTATCAGCATATTTTTGTAATTTTTGAATTGCAAATTTAATTGCAACATTCAAAAAAAAATTGTCAGTCTTTTATTTCTCTGTGAAAACTGACCAGTGGTTGGCCTTAATGCACCAACATCATCATCCCCCATCCATGGTTTGACCAGAAAGCTCATACTAGTATTATTGTTCCTCCCGCCGATGTGTTTTTCCATCGCCGACAATCACTCCTTCCATTGACCACTCCATCTATCCATCAACATATCAACCGGCTTCTGTCACCTGTGGGCCAGTGCTAATCCTACCATCGGGTTCTTCCCATTGATGGTGTCTCCATCTACCGTCTACTAATACATTTGACTGTAAAATACGAAGAAACTGACTGACGAAATATGTAAAATACGATGTTCATCGAGTGCTTGTAAAATTTGATGTGTAATTTCCAATTTTTTGAAATTTTATTCCCGACGTTCATCGAAATGTTGGTTATCATTTCCATTGAATTTTTGACAGACATCAAAAATTAAAAAAACCAAATTGTGGCTGACATAAAGAAAAGTGTGTTCATGCCTAATTTATTGCGACAGTGTTTTACTCTACTTGAGACAGTTTGTGGAGAACTAAGGACAATTTTCTTGGGAAAAATCAGAAAAAATTCAAGAAGATATCGGCAGGTTGAGGGTAGTCATTGTCTTTTTTGCATAATTTAGTTGTGAAGTCAGATTTGTAGTTCCAGGTTTGAAAATCATATTTTAAAGCAACATCTCATTAGATTTCATTTTTAGAGGTTAAGAGTTTTGAGAATTTCATGTCCAGATTTTGTTGTGTGGAATCACCATAAGATCACAACCGAGGAACAGATTCTTATGACTGTAATTATGTGATCCATAACTGTATTGGTCATGTGGCATAGTTGTGCTATAACAAATACATGATGCATTCATGTGTGACCCAAGTTTAATGTGGCTATGTTGTGATAGAAATGGAGGAACTCATATAATGTAGTTAATTAAGGTTGTATAATGTAGGTGTCAATCATCATTGGGTGCATTCAGGTTGTCTCAAGTTTAACAGGTTAGGATGTAATTATAGCATGATCGAAGAGTGATTACCTCTTGCTGCAATAAAGAGCCTATAACTCTGGTTGATATGCAGAGTGGTTGTGTTATATCAATTATGTAGTGCATTCAAGCACAACCCATGTTTAATGGGCTATTCTAGAGAGTGATCAAGATTTTCTAAACCTTATGAATGTTATTTGACATATATTTGCATAATCTCAAATTCCTTCAGAGGCTTTTGAAGTATCAATGTATCCTATATAGGGTTTAGAATGATTTCTTTTAATTAAAAAAATAAATAAATGATGTATTTCCCTATAATTAGATAATGTGGAGATCTCCTAAATATGCCCCAACACACTATCCTCTTTGGCACTGTATTCATTACTCTAGCTACTAAATTTTTGCATGTGACATCTTTAATATCTTCATGACCGTGGCTTTTAATTAGATCTCAGTCTTTGCTTTAATCCTTTTCATGGTAACCTTTGAGTTCCATAATCCACCTTCAATCTCTTCTAAGAATGTTTTCTTAAGCTAGACTGCATGTAGTATGCATATAAAGCAAGTCCTTCATACCTGCCATTATTCCAAACCACCACTCACTGCCTTGCTTAAAATGTTGCCTCCATAACATGTTTTGAAATCATGGTTTCTAGTGATTGACCATTAAGGTCACCACTTTCATCATAAAGATAAAATGAAATTTTTGTCTTCAAACTCAAGGCATTATGGAAGATAACATTGTGAATTGTTTGTTGTGTACGATTCGATTTTCTTGCACATTTACTGCTTTGCTAACTTCCTTTAAGATTGGGTATTGCACCCTCAACTGCAATCTCAAACAGCTCACTCACTATCACTTGAAGATTCATTTCATGAGCATCCTTCTATAAAATCAAACTATGCCCTATAGACTTCCTAATTACTACAAGGGACTCATTGTTTCATGGTATTGTAGTTCTTAAGATCCTTCAACCTTATTGACACTACTTCATAGTCCACAAGGTATTATTCATTATTTTCCCATCTTTGGTGAGTCTCAAAACACTGCTCAAACATGCAATCCACTACCTCCATTATACAATATTAATGTATAAGAAGAAACATTGAACCTATGATTACCATTGTTACTTCATTTGGATAGTCATTCCCTGATTGCATTTGTTTTGTATGAACACTACCAAAGCATTTGAAAGCCCTTAAGGTCGCTAAGGTAAGGAACTCACCTAAAATCTCTACTCTTTACTATGCAAGGTTTGAGCTTTATTATCTTGTTACTACTTAGCCTATTTTTGACTGTCACATCTCAAGTGACTGTCATTCTTCTTACCGTAGATTGCATTTACAAATGTCACTAAGCTACATAGTGTGTTTGTTATTGGCTACAATCTTTAGATTGTAAGATTTTTTTATTACCTACAATGTCTCAATCTTTCTGGTATTGCAACCTCACTAATCCGTTATAGTTATTGTTTATGTTTCTATGGAGGCCTAGGGTTTGTAAATAACTCATGCCTCACCCAACGCCTATATTGTTGTTTTTAATAGGCTCTCTCAATGTTGAGGGCCCTAGGGATAAGCTTGTCATAAGAAGTGACACATTGCATATTTAACTAAAAGGATAAATCCATATTGACATTAGTAATGATGATTCTGACTTGTTGCTCCTTAGGAATGGCTCACTTGCTCTTACTAGCTCGCTACCTCCATCATTGTAGGAAGTTTGCAATCAAGTTCAATATTCTAATTTTAGAGTCTTAACGGTTGGAAATCATAGTAAAATTAGAATTTAATAAGTTTTGAAATTAGCATTTTAAAGTGTTTTTGGGGTCATTAACTTTAGACTATCTTCTCTTTTGCAGGGGTGGCTGCATGCCGAATTTTTTTGGTGTAAAATATCAGAATTATTAGATTTTGTTACCTGCCTATGAATAAAACTTATTGGAGTGTGAGTTCTATATTTTTTGAAGATCTAAATATTCAAGCTTGGTAAAGAAAAATCATGTCGTATAATATTATCCAAAGACAAAAATGAAGAATAATTCTGATAGATTGTGGGCTAAATTGTAAAGAAAGGGTGATGGAAATACATTGTCCTTGCACACCGTAAGGGCTTCTAAAGATCAGGATGACTCTTTTAATCACAATGAAAACATCAGAGGCATGGTCATGTTGAAGGGGCAAGGATTATCGCCCATTGGCAAGTTGTTCATTATATGTGTTTATATTGATTGAATTTGAAATGTTTATATTGTTTTAACATTATATATATATATATATATATATAATCACTTGATCATGATCATGGTTTATTTGTGTCTATCACTATTATAAAGGTGGGGCACCCTAGGGCAGATGATATGGATTATCATAGCCCAGAGAATGTGGTTTTGCAAGCGGATGAACATGGAGCTGTGAATATCGAAGATGAAGTTAATGATCCTATGGAAGAAGATGATCATGTGCTAGAAAACATAGTTGAAGATGATGGTACGAATACATTGATCCATGACACATTTAGTGGTAGAGCTGATCATGATGATCACGATGACTTTGATGAT